>JAUYWI010100217.1:0-11585 GCA_034780595.1 Parotoplana pacifica | reverse complement strand
AAGACGCTATTACTATTTGCTACTTGCAGTTTACAGTTTACTACTTACAATTTACGTGTTGTATTGTAAGACAGGCTGATACTGTCTGATACTGTAAAGCTTTATATGAATTAGCAATTATGACGTGACTCACTATGTTTTATTTGAAAATTAGTGACATTAATTTTGAATTTAGTTTACAATTCAAATCATAATTGAATATTGTTAAAATTCAATAAATTTACATGTTTACCACTAAATTTATACCAAGTGTCATAAATAGTTATGACCAATCTTTATGGTAATATTTTTTCAAAAGATAACCCACAAAGAATCAAGCAGCCACTAAAACTTTCACCTGATCGGTCAAGTAGTTCTTATAATATTCTACCTATGATCACATGGATTGTCTTTTATTTATGATTTCTAAGGTCAATTTCTTATAATACCTTTTTTTTGTTATTTATTTTATTTTTTGTTGAATGCATAGATAGTTGTGACTTACTCCTCTAGTCAAAATTAAACAATCACTGGTTGGAACTGTTCAATAATGAAAAATCGATAGAATTAAAAATGAAAACGGACATAACAATCACAAGCTGACATTACATTTAATATTTATCTGCACTAGTTGAATATTTGTAGTAGAACTTTATCAAAAGCAATAATTTGTGTACCAAGTTTCCTAGGACACAAAAATTTCTTCCTTTTTAGAAGTTGACGATTTAATTTCTCAAAGGCGCAACCGTAAACTGGAGTTGTTGAATCTTATCGAAAATGGCCTCACCCGTGACGACAATGTGCTAGAAAAAATGGACAAAAAGAAACTGCTTAGAGGATGTCATGCAAGTGGGCCGAGCAGTGTTCTAGCATCGACCAAAGATAACATAAAATTAATAGTAGAAGATGTAGACAGGAGATTTAAGTCTGAACTTGATTGTATAAACGCTTTGCTAGATAAGGCAAATATTGACGAGAACCAATATTGCAAAAGTTCTGTTGAAGACTTAGAAGAAGAATTAAAGCTTTGTAATAACCTTTTCAGTAATACGACAGGTAATTTGGTTTATAATATTAAATATTATATATAATGGAAGTAATCGATACTCGTATGAGACTGATGTTAAAGCCAATTACCACAGAGTAATTTTTCAAACTGGAAAATGAATAAATTTTCAATTTGAGTGATATGCTTATGACGTCGTGTAGATACAAAAAACAATCAGTTTATGCTTATCAATATTTTAATAGTGAACTAGAAATATAAGTACATATTTGAAATGAAAACAATACCAAACTTTTTTCTATCGAGAACAAAGTGAGAAAGAATTATTGAGACACTTCGTCCTTGCTATATATCTCCTCTAAGTAATTAATATTGTTTGGCAAATTGTATTTTGTAGAAAAATCTTTGTATTGTTGATTTTTCTCAATAGATATAGTTTATATCTAATATTTATTAATAAATTCTTCAATACATAACAGGTTGAAATGTTTTTAAATTTAGATAGCAAAACTCGTGCTAAACTCTTTGAAGATAGTGTTCAAATCCAGAAAGCTTTGTTTGAGAAAGATGAAACGTCAACAGCAGACTTTTCAACAATTTTGTTGGATAACTTAAAAGCAGCGCAAGAGGAACATATGAATAAAATTAGAGAGAGCATTCTTTCAGAGGTAATCCACAGTCTAAACATTGTAGGACTAGACATATGATAGTGTTTTGATGGCTTTAATGCCCATGTCCAATTTGTACAGCTATTATAACCCCGTTTAACTTTTGGATGGTCCTAGTTACCCTTGTCCAAAAGAGTCAATTCAAAAAGCTCCAAATAATTGATTTGTGATACCACTGAGCAAATTGACTGCTCTGTTTTGTTAAAGTTATTCCACAATGCGTCTTAATTTGAAAAATATTTTAAAATGTCGATTTTTTCTGCACCAATTTTCTCATTCTTGTTTCATTAGTTTTGCTGTTGCCGAATTAGTTTGTCGTAGCCACAGCGAAAACCCTGTTAAGAAACCTTTTTTGAGGAGTATGTCGTCTAATTTTGAAAGAAAAAAAGATGGTGATTTTCTTTTAATAATGCTTATTATTATGAGTTTTTCGCCAAATCTAGGAAGGGTTAACCGAAAATTTAGTTTTGTTGGTTTTTTTTTATATTAAACCCGTTTCATAACATATTTGGGCCATTTCATAAAATGTTTCTGATTCTTCTTCTAGAATGAAAGCGATCCCGATTTAAGTAAACTGGCAACGGAGTTGCTGAACCTGAACCCCGATCAGCTAACCAATGTTGAAAGCATTATTTTTAACCGTTCCGCGGTCAACAATGATACGAACGAGCTTACAGTCAAAACTAGAGAAGCTTATGATGCCACCAGTGATCAACTGTGGATGGCAGCTCTCCTGTCTGAGTTGGGAGAGGCGCATTGGGCCCATTTATCGGACCAAGAGCGCCAGAGACTCATTCTAGAAAGGCGCAGACTAGTAAGTAGTGATGTGGTCATTTCACTATACGAGTACATACAGACAATAGATTAACTATCTACAGAGTGACACGGAAAACAGACAATACAGACAATACAGACAATAGATTAACTATCTACAGAGTGACACGGAAAACAATAGTGACCAAAAATATTCTAAAGAGTATCCCAGTGGCAGTTAGTCTGCGACCATAATATGGTCCCTAAAAGCGTATGGTGAAGGTTCTACACTTTTTAATAACAGCACATCAATTCCGAAAACGAATTGCCTCTATCCCCAAACAAACAACGTTGCAGAGCAGTTATCCGGAAAATGGTTATCGACTACGACACCACAGTGATTATCTTGATTTATATTTTACATTACATTTGTGTTATCGTTCACATTATCATTACATATACATTGTACTTAATAAACAAAGATTGTTTGGTCACAATTTTTTGTGTCACCCTGTACTGACTGTATACCTATCAAGAGTTACAGTTGGGGTTTGTTTGAAGACAAAAAAGATGTTTTTTAGTACTTGTTTTTTTCTTTATTCAGATCAATCGTCTACGTCGTGAAGGAGAATTTGATAAGATAAATGATATGATAGCAAAAGCGATTGATCAAAATCTGGCCTTAGATGACACGTTAGAAAGTGGAAGGCAACGTCAAAAAAGATTATTGGAAGAAAGATTGGCCATCAAACGAGAAAAACTAAATGATCTAACAGAAGAGGAAAGGGAGGTTGAAGAAGCAGCACTAGAAGAGGAAAGAAAAGAAGAAGAAATTAAAATTGATAAAGACATCCTTGGAGCTTTGAAGCATACATTTCTTCAAGTAAAAGTTTTAGTAATTTATTTAATATACAATCTTGTTCTGTTAGTAAGTTCTTTGCTTTATTTCATCTCAATAGGACGCTGACGAATTGTTGCGAAAATTCCGAGATCTAAATTCAGAAGAAGAACGAGAAAAAGAGCGCCAGTATGCGATTATTTCCCTCTCACGTAATGCATGTCTAATAAGAAAGGAGGACAATATTAACACCGCTCTTTTATTACTTTCAACTAACAAAATGGTGAGTACATTCTTTTGCGTGCTGTGCATTTGTCAGTCCCACACCAAGAAATATATTCTTTCTTACGACCTTTTACTTCTTTTTCCTTCAGCCTCTATATTTGTTGTCTTTTCCATTATCTTTAAATATCTAATTTTGCATCTTTTCCATAATTTTCATCACGTCTGATCCAACATCATCTTGTCGTTTTCAATATAATTTTATCTGTACAAGTTACCTTCTAGTGCTGTCACTGTTAATTCTTTCGCTGAATTCGTTTTTTTACTACCTATTTCAAATTTACTATAAAAGTCTTGGAAACTGTAAGAAAACTAAATGCGTTTCTTATTCAGATTAGGAATTTGAATTTTTTTTAAATTATGATGAAGTAAGTAAATGCTAGCTAGATGTTTGTAATTAAAGGCAGAATAATGTAATTTTTAGAAGCATATTAGAATACCATAATAGTATTTTTAAATTTCACTATATGATTTATTGACCTTCAAGATAAAAATATAAATTTATTTGTAATTTAAATATTTGGTGTATTGTTTTAAATACTGAATTTTGACTTTTAATGTGAGGAACAAATATTTTGTTTGTTTGAAAGTTGGACGATGATTTTGATGGGGAGCGCAAACGTCAAACAGAACTTGCAGCTTTACGTTTGAAGTTGGCAAGGGATAAGAAAAAAAACAAACTGGCTGGTCAGATTGTACCAGTCAATGAATTTATGCCTGATGAATCCAAAACAGACACAGATCTTCAAAATCAATTGGCAGAAAAGTTGGAACAACTGCACAGTTCTGAGAAGAAGTATTTAATTGAGGTTTGTATCTGCATTAATAGATTGTGATGAATATTTGTTAGTTAAATATTAATTTAGTAATTGGTAGTTATACTCGTACATTAAAAACTCTTCTGTCATATTTTAAAGTTAGATCTTTCCGTATAGACGATTCTATTGTTTTTTCTCTGACTTTTGAGATAGACGTGGTTGTACTGGATTTTGGAGGTATTTGTAGGAATTTAGGAAGGGACTATCAACATAGGGGTCTTGTTGTCTAATTCTATTCTGCAGATAATAAATGAAGTGACTCCAACTAGCAACCTACTGAAGTCCAGAACAACCAATGAATTAGAAAACATGATGGAGGTTTGTTTCACAAAGACGTTTAACGCTGATTTGTATAACGCGGATGACAGAGAAAAAATATTAAAAGTGAGAGAATGAATATTTTATTTTTTAACATTTTATAAAGGACTATTGAGATTTAATGTCTTGTTTCATAGTAATTATCTTAATTTTAAAGTAAAGCCATCGTTTTTAGGAGGCAGTCGCTATCCGTTTGGCTCTTTTGGCACACAGTCAATCTTTAGATTCTGAGGAAGATAGCGGTGTCTACCTTCTAGTGGAACTTGAGACAATGCAGAAACTAGTGGAAGCAGATCAACTTCGAAAACTTTGCGAATATCAACATGTGAGTTCATCAAACATCAATTGAGCTAGCCAGATTTTTTTTAAAAGTTAGTATAATTAAATTGACTAGAAAGGTTCTGAATAGTGATTTTTAGTTAATTGATATAATCATTAAAATGTATATTCCAAAGTTAAAAACGCGCATTTTATTTAATTTTTAGAATGACGAAGAGTTAAATTTTATGATGTCCACTTTGATTGGGTCAAACGAAAACAGATTGTTTACTATCTTAGAGAAAACTGTTTTCAATACTGCCAATCCTGATAGGCCAACTATTACCATGACCAATTATGATGAGCCATTTATTACAGTTAGCCAAGGAAATGAGTTCGAAAGCCCAGAGGAGACCCAAATCATCAATTTATTGGAATCTAACTTTGCGTATTTGAAAGAGAAATATTTGGAGGAAGTGAGTTATTAACTTTCGAAATCATTAAGGAGGTCAATTTTTACTCTATAAGTCACAAAGAGGTCAATTGGACATTTCAACAATTTGAATATTCCTAGATTGAAATGAAATTATTAGCAGAGTTTGGCATTGCAGAGATGAAATTCATTAATTTGAATTTGAATTTTAGCCTCAACAATTTTCACATGAGAGATTTAATGAAGATATTTCTCCATCCAAATTTGGTTTAATTCCATTTAAATTGACTCCCCTTATTCAAAATATTGGTATATTAAATTACAGTGTCTAAGCTCATGTATTTATCAGTGTCTATTCAATGACATTTTGATTATTGATCTTTGACTTTTTCATTTGAACAAATAACATTATGTCAGAAGTGGTTACATTGTTTAGTTGCTAAATTTCGATACCTTGATGCTGACCGTTTAGCTTCTAGAAGAACAAATGGGACACAAGAAATGGAACGAGTTGGCTGAAGCAGATCGGTTGACAAAAGTAATAGCTTTGAGACGGGAGATAAAGCGTCTGACTGATGAGGAAAAAATGAAAGAACTCAAAGAGTTGATTCAAAGGAGTGATGGCAATACAGGTCTGTAATAAACAACTTTCTAGAAAACTGATGTAGGAATCTAAGTTTATTTTTTTAGATATCTTTTTTATATTTTTCATGAAACTACAATATAAAAAATTGCTGTTTTCAAATATTTCTTTAACTTTATATGTATGAATTCAATATAAAAAGAAGTGTCTCTAGTAAAAGTTAATTAAAGATAGTTTATTTATATTATGTAAGGTTTTATGTGATTTAATACTTATGAAGTTATGATATGTAAAATTATGATTTAAAAAATTCGTTGTTTCTCTGCCATTTCGGCGTTCCTAGCAACAGCTACTAGGGGAAAATTTGATTAAATAAAATTAACTACATTTTCATTTGGTCAAGTACCTATAAAATCATAGTTATGTGGATTGAATTCGTAAAATTCGTTGTTGCTACGAGGGTAACCGTACATAAAATGTGAACACGGATTTTGATTTTGTGCACAAAAATTCTTAGGTGCCAAATCCAAATTTTATTAAAATTGATTATTGTTTAATTTTAGATTATTAGATAAAGGAGAAGGATAAAAACAAAATCATATTGTTACTTTTTACGACTTTGTATCTCCATTCCTAAACTATTTGCCGATTTAGATCAAATTTGCCATACTTAAGTCAGGAAACTATTTCATTTTTACAGAAGAAGACTAAACGATTTTATATAAACAGGACTGAGTTGTGGAACTAACAGTCAATGCCATTGGCTTAGTTCATTAAAAAAATTGTTGCTTACATAAAAAAAGACTTTTTTCATACGTTTCATGTTACTGGTTTGTTTTTCGGCACTAGACTTAACCGATTCACTCATACAACATTTGAAAACACTTGACTTGGATTTTGAAGAGCAAAAAGACCGTCTGTTGACCGAATTGGAGGCAGCAAGCAGCGCGATGGAAAAAGAGAAGCTTCGACAATATTTACGAGCTCGTATGAGAAAAGAGGTAGGTTTTTGTTTGAGTTGATAGTATATCAAGAGCTGAGTGGATGTTTGAGGTGTGCCATATCTAATGGTTCTCGAATAGAACAGAAAAACAATGACTTTCTACTCGTCATAAAAGGGTTGTCCAGGGGCGATTGAAAACTCATTTTAAAACGCCCATAGGAGTTGTCCGGTCATATTCAAGTTAAGCGCCAAAGCAAAATTTTCGACATAACTTGAAATGTCAGAAGTCAGCAAGTGGATTACATGAAACAACATTTTTGGTAATGCATATTGGGAAGATGATTCACAACCTGAGGTTCATAAAATGTCAGTCGTGGAATGATTTTTACAATGCTAATGAAGTTTATGTTAAGACATGTAACTATGATGATCAATTTCCACATAATAGACACTGTTCGTGGCGTAATGGTTGACAAATTATTGGAAACATTTGACAATTACTTTTCAGTTGAGGAGTTTGAGGTATATAATGCATTTGTACCCACACATTTACCAAAGGATATATTTGACTGCGACACATACTATGTAAAGAGCTACATAGTTTAGTAAAGACAATTTGAGGAGACAATTATGAATGACTGGACCAATGTTTTTAGTACTAGTATTGAACATCCTGATTTCCAGTTGTACCAAAGAGTTTCTTCAACAACGTTTTTGGACACTAAAACCTTTCCATGGACAGAAGAATTGAGATATATCATACGGACTAAACTAATCATTCCAATTTCTTCATAGGGATCTTCAGTTTTGAAGCACATTAAGTATGATGGAAGGTCATCACTCTCTGCCGCAACAATTGATACTCTATTACGAATAAGAATAAATGGTCCTGAAAAAAGAGAAGTCTGAACACTGATTCTGGTGATAAAAGTGGCTCCAGTTACAGCAGAAGAGCATTGTCAGCAGTTGAAAAACAGATGGCTGATGATTACATTGAAAAGGAAGAGGATGTTCGAGTTGTCAGCAATTTATTTTTGTAAATAAAAGAGTAGGTCAGAACAGTAGCCATTTAGGCAAATATGTATATTGTTGCTAGATACTTTTCATAATGCATACATTTTCATTATATAGTGTAGCATACATACACCTACATTACATGTAGAGAATATGATTACTTCATTGTATTTGCACAAATTAACTGTTTATTGTTTAACTTCACAGGCCCTCAATGCTTCCTACTACCTATTCTCCTTCTCCTCCATTCGTTCCCACCCTTTTTTTCTTCCCTTTCTTTCTACCACTTCCCCCTTTTCTTCTTTCCTCATCCCTCCGTTTCTACCCCCTCCCCTTTTTCTTCCATGATACCCTCCCTTTTTTAATTTCGGGGCGGGACTCGTCCACCTTTGCTCAAGTATGGTGCCGCCCCAAATGAAAAATACCCCCTTCACTTCAATATATGAGCGCCTCTTCAAATATGGGCACTTTCACTTGAGATTCGATCGCTTTTCTTCAGATATATTGGCTTTTTCTCCTTTAATATTTGGATCTCATCTCTTTTATACAGCCCCGTGCAAAAGTGTCGCCGCAGCCTTAGATTTTCACATTTTATAGTGTTATTTTAAACAGTCCCAATAAGAAAATTAAATGACCAACAAAGTTAACATTTTCACACAATCTTTAAGTAGGTCATTGGATAGTTTGTAATTTTTTTAAACTTTGTTGAACGTATAGTTTTTCTCACAGTGCCTGTTAAAAATATGGTGCGGCCACACTTTTGCACGGGGCTGTATAAAATTCGGAAAAACAATATGCCGGTTTTCTATTTAACCACAAATACCTTTAAAACAACTATGGACTGATTGTAAAATTTGGCACACATATGCCTCACCGTCAAATGGTAAAAAGCGACACTGGACTGGACCTTGAGTAAAATAATGACAAATTAAATTTGATCTTTGTCATAAATTGAGCAATGGGTGCTTCATTTTTGTGTTTTCAACAAATATTGATCTCAAATACTAATGAGTTTTCCTGATCAGTGGTACTCTATCGAAAGTAAATTCAAAAATAAGCTTGAAACTCCCTGCTCACTCTATCAAATAACGCAGAATTGCAGTTGAACAAGAAAAAATGTCATGAAACTAATAGTGGAAGCCTAATAGGAAACTCTCACAATAACAGAGAACAAGATTCAATTGATTAGAATGTAAAATGTCACCAGTTTCTGTCTGTCTCCTTATCATTTATGTTAATAAGGCAACCTTATATCTATGATACTTATGCACATTAATATGATATCTACCTTGCTTTGCAAATCTCTGACAAATGGATGGAGGCGATCAGAATCCTTCAACTGGGAAATGTACCGATTTGTTACCTGTAGAGACAATGGGAATTTAATTAATAATAAAAGTCACCAGTAGCAAATTGCAATATGTACTGAAAATGAGTTAGTTTTTTTACTGAAATAAATAAGAAACAATGTAATCTGCCTGCATACGTATTCAAACATGAAAAGCAGCAGAAAGGAAGAGACCTCTAGCATGGGATAACTATAGTAATATCTAATAAGATTACTAGATAATCTTCCCAATTTTGTAATTACTGTGTTGTAATAACCATAGATAAAAAATAGAATATCAGCAACTAGCTGGCAATATGCCAAAAGAGACATCTTTGGAGCCACAAGTAATAGATGAAAGTTTAGTATTTAATATAGTTTTATTTAAATTATACTGTACATTACAGTTCGTATAAAATTCTGAGACTTAAAAAATACTAGTACTACAAAAAGAAACATGACCGGGCCAACTCACCTCAATAGGTTTACCTAGGTACTGGGAGAGAACTATCATGTTGATTATTGTTTCTGTGTTATTATTATCCTGAAATAGATAAAGAAACGATGGAAAACACTTCGTAGTTAACGAGCAAGGAAGTGGATGGCAATATGTACATCAGTTGTATCTCAAAGTCTTGTTGATAGTGTTAACAGAAGTATTATTTATAAGGCTTAGACAATAGATACAAACTTACCAAGGTATTTGTTATTAATACCAACACTTTCAAAGTAAAGCGTGCAAAATGCGATAAAAAGTTGACACAGGTCAACAAATGGATTCATTTGCCTATGCCAGAGGTAGTGTGAAATAAATAACACATGAGACAATTAAACTCTATAAATTTATTACCTTAATGTCCAAAAAAAGGTTTAACGTTCACCTTTTTAATAAATAAGTTGACTCTTAATTGATATTTTTCATTCCATTAAAAATAACATCAAATCTAGGACACAATAATAACATAAAAAAAGAAGAAAATTGACATTAATATCCATCCCAGAAGTTTTCGATTTTCACAATTAACAAATAAATCTATATCATATTTACAAGAAATAGCTATAAAATGAAATATAAAAGAATTTGGCGCTAGCAAAAGAAATACAATCTGGTTAACCCAGAACAGAACCAGCATGAACGGGCTGGAGTTATCCTATATAAATAGTATCAGTAGGTACATACATACTTATATTGTGCAACTATTATTCATCACCAACAATCAGTTTGGGGGAATCAACATCAATGAATCCAAAAATACTCGCCCCCCCCCCAACAGTTGCATGCCTGCTGTCAGTACATTATTACACTTCATGTAAATAATATTATGGCCAGTTGAAGTTGGTATAGTCTTTCACACACAAAGCACAGTGTCAGCTAAACATTCAAGACTGCCTCGAGATTGCACCACAACACATCAGTGTCATCCTTGTTTTTAGAAATAGAAATTGATTCCACACACACAGAGCCTCGGGGTTTAATAGTTTAAAAATTCAAACCAACCTACTTTCCAGACCATCATTTCTTAATTCAAACAAATTAAAAAAAGAAAGTACACGAAGATAAAAGATAGGAATTGCAATATCAGAATCAGATTTAAACAAATGACATTATACTAACTTCACATAAATAAGAATACACTTAGGCACAAGTATGTGAGAACTTTAAATGATGGCATCAAAACTAAATGAGCTATTTCTATGTTTGTATTAGATAAAAACAAAATACAATAGGTGACATTTTAAAATCTTTTCTTTTGGATTTTCTTAACTTTAGATTAATAGAGTAGGTACATACCTAATCTAAACATATTTGCCTCTATACATTAGACTACGAAGGTCAAAGATAACCACAACCTGGTCAGTGCACGATCAAGATAAATATCGACAGAAAGATTTAGTAAACAATAAAGTAAAAAAAAGTTTATAGTTTTATTATGGAGTTATTCACAAAATTATAACCATCATCGCTAACTTTGTTTTTAAAAGGTCAGTTTATTTCCCTTTGACAAGGAGTCGCTGACTCTCATTCTTTCTAATTGGCCACACCAATTTCCCAAAACTTCAGGCCAACCTTTCGACATTATCTCACTGCATACTTTTCCAGGTCTACTTTGGGCGCCCTCTTTCCCTCGTCCCTTCCACTTCGAGATGCCATGCCCTTTTTACACCACTATTCTCAGGACACAATCTTAGACAGCTCCGTCTCACTACCTCTACAATGGACTCTCGCAGACCAAGCTTTTATATCAACACTTCTGAATTCATCTTATCTCGCTGCTTAACTCCACAAATCTTTCTAACCATTTTCTTTTCTGCTCTTCTTAGGATATTTTCTTCTATTGATCTTACTACCCATGTCTCAGCCGCA
>JAUYWI010100206.1:0-11586 GCA_034780595.1 Parotoplana pacifica | reverse complement strand
GCATACCATTCAGTTGGTGTGTAGAAATTTGAAGAACTACAACTGTTTGTCTTTGGAAATCTCCATCTTGGACGTTTGGCAGATGTTGCATCATTCAAAAGATTGTAATGGAAATCATTAAGATCTGTCATTTAGTTGAGAAATAATTTCCTATTTGTAGTCAAATGAATTAGTGTTAGTTATTTTGAAGCCAAAAGCAATTGGCTAACTATTACCAATTGTTTATTTTATAGATATTATATATTTCATACCTTACCTACGTGGTTATAATTTTGAATACTTCTAGAACACAACGGTAGATAAACAGAAAATACGTTAATTCAAAGTGTTGCAAATAACAAACAACAAAAAGAAAATGTAAATAAATGGATCATAATTGTTTTTTGAAAAATGTCAATAAAAATTCTTTAAATAAAGAAATAAAGTTCACGAAAGCCAAACGTTGTTTATAAATCCTAATTTGTTTTAAATCATCAAAGTAATATCCAAAGGCATTGTAGAAATTGGTATTAAAGATTACAAATAATTTGGAATAAAAAAAGTATTTAAAAAATCGTTTCTTCTATAAATGTTCACTGTTTTCCTTCATTTAAAATGTTAAGAGCAATATTAAAAAAACAGGAATACTTTGATAAAAAGATACTACCTATTTATATTACTCGCAAATGATAGCCCAGGACAGCTTGATACATCTAACGAGAATAAAAATGATGTAGTTTCAACATTTTAATCTATTTTTCAGAATGTTTGTGCAAATTCAATATTAAATTTATACTCGGATCAATGGAACCGCAAAGGGTACTAAAATGACTCCTAATTATTCCAGCTTGTTCATAGGAAATATTTACAAAATCTTTTAGAAATGATTTTAGAAAAATGGCTAACTTTGAGGATTAGTATCTCGAAATCCAATTTCTATAAAATCTGCACATGTTGTTAACATGGCAAGGTCACTTGATTTGTCTAGAGCTATATGTAGATGTCCACAATTTAGCCCATTTTAAGAAGTCCTATAAAAGTCAGGCAAAGCTAGCTAGCTCATAGATACAGAAACGCATTTTTGTCTTACCAATTAGCTAAATAAACTTTCAGAAAACATAATGCTTCCATAAATTTAGATTTAGCTACCTAATATTTATCAAAATTTGTTTTAATAATTAAAATAGAGAAAGTTCTTTTTAAACATATGAAAACTACACTGCTTAAAGTAATGAATACTACACCCTGGATACTACAAACTTCGATAATTAAGCCGATCAATTAGGTATATCGAAATGCTTGCTTAATTAAAAACATATAAAAATCAATCTAACAAATGATTGACACAATATAATAGAAATTTGTCATTAACTTAAAGTTTGAAACATTATTCAATTGAAGAGTTTGGTAAACTTTTGCATTGTTTACAGAATTTAAATAAATCTATGAGTCAAAACACTAATTTGCAGATTTTCCTCTGAAACAAAGAACACTGAGAACAGATTGACGAAAATTTCGATCCATAAAGAAATATAAAATCGGATTTAAAAGCGAATTTAAATAACTTATGATGGTAAAAAAATAAAGATATTTGTAGCGTAATATCACTGACTTGAAAATTAAAGCATGCAAGCTTTCCATCAATTCAAATGGCGTCCAACAAATAAAAAAAGAGATGACTACAATGGAACTTATTCTCAAGGTCTTATTGATATTTTGAACACGTTTCTTCATCATCTCTTTGTTGGTATTATTGTTAGCAGAAAGCATTACTTGGAATTTCTTCAGTGATTTGTATACGGAAGCCAAAAGACCAATGTAGGAGATCGCTATAATCGAAAATGGCATGTAAAATGTGAGAATTCTTTGAATTAAATTGCCAACAACATCGAAGATGATTGGTTGCTGACAGAAGCTGTTTGGTTTAACAGCGTAGTAGCCAATTTGAAATGGCCAGATTACAATACTGTAGAAGTGTAATACACCAAGAATTAGCCAGACTAGAACAACTGCAATCCTCTCACGACGTTTGGTGACAAGACGTCGGTGTACCAGTGGAAAGGCAATGGCTACAAATCTGTCCAGAGCAACCATCACTATGCTATATTTGCTGATGTTCATAGCCATATAGACAGCATACTGGGCTAGAAGACAAGAGACTTGGTTGTCAAAAGGCCAATGGTAACCACATAGACTGCACATTACAATAATTGGAACTCCTAGAGAACCTGCTATCAAATCAGATGAGACCATCAAATGCCAGATATACTGAGCACAGGGCAGCTTCCTGAGTTTCTTACCATGCAATAAAAACGCCAAGTAGATCAGTACATTGAGAACAACAATGGAGATCCATAAAAAACCTCCGGATGCAGCTACAGAATACCATTGAATTGGAGTATAGAAATTGGAAAGACTACAACTGTTTGACTCTGGAAATCTCCATCTTAGACGCTTTACAGATGTTGCATTATCCAAAATATCGTTATAGGAATCCTCAAGATCTGCCATTCAATTGAGAAATAATTTGACCAAGCTGTGTTGTTTATTTATAGTTAAATGAATTCGAGTTAGGTATTGTGAAGTCTTCTGTAATTGGCTAACTGTTGCCTATAGGTTTACTGTGATTAATACCTTCACCAAATGCACTGCATTTTCCAAACATTGAATTCAGGATAAAGAATATTTCAAAATGAGAGAAATGTTGACTGTATCAACTTGAGTATGGGCTAGAGAGCAGGTACAGGTACAATGACATATTCCTACAGAAATCAGTTTTCATTATATACATGAGTGAAAAAATTAGGTAATAAATTGTAGACGGTTTCTATATTTTCAAACAATTTATTAATGACAATCAACATTTAATAGACATCAATAATTGCTTGAAAATACAGAAACCGGTTACAATTACCTAATGCCCCCCTCAAAATTTTGGGTATTTGAAGTTTAGATACATATCAAACTACAGCTATTTCGCAATCCTTTGTATATTCTAAATCGTAATTAATTTGTAATAATTGAAATACGACTCTATATTAATTTGATATCTTTGCTAGAGATTTTCTTTAACAGCTTCCCAAATATTCAAGACGAATTATAAAATAAAAATTAGCTTGTGTGTATAGTATAACATGATACCAGCAGTGAACAGTTGAATTTAATTTGAAAATGTTTTTTGTGTTTCTTCAGAAATAATAAACCCTAAGCAAATATAGATTTCATACAATGTGTGTGTTCTACAAGTTCTGACAATGGAGAACGGAAGTTTAGTTATTTGAAAGTTATATGTCCTCCCAATAAACAACATGTCTAGGTTATAAAAATAAATACCAAATACTTAAGTATACTTTTTTTAAACTTTGATAAACAAAATGTTGAGTAAACTTGTGAGTAATATAAATAAGTAGTAGGTATATTTTTATCAAAGTTTACCTGTTATTATCATTATTAATCTGAACATATTAATTGGCCAGGACCTGCTTTGACAGGCTGAGTGCCCTTTAACAGAGAAACAGGCTTTCCAACATATTTCTTCTGATTATCTTCTATTTCCTATATTCTTATGCAACTATTGCACTGTTTCCTCTCTTTTTTGCTTCGATATGAAATATACGAAAATTTCAACCAGACATCAACTCCACGTTTATTTAGTTTTTTGGGGTTTTTTCAGCTTTAGGCTAATCCACTTTCATTGGCCAGTTTTGAGAGTAGGTACTTTTCCACCTGTGTTTCTTTACATATATTGACTTCTAACTCTGAAATTGTTTTAGTTTGCTTGATAAAGTGTTACACGAAAATTGGCAAAATTAAAATAAATTTTTCAGCTTTAGTCTTTTCTTTTAACATTATCTATTTTTTAAAGTAAATATTTACTTAGATTTGTATATTTGTTAAGAAAATAACCAGACGATCAAATTTTTCTATGCGTATGTAAAAAATTTAATTATCTGTTTAGCTCTTTAAAAATATTCTTCTAAAACATAATCATTGAAAATTAAATGCTACAGTTACCATTGTCCAGGAGTAGTGCAGTCATATATGCCTATTGGAACCCATTTCCACTCCTGCTTTTCCTGCCTCAACATCTAACGACAAACTCTATTAATATTTTGTATTCCTCGTCCAAACATCTTTCACCATGATACTGTTGGTTTCTCCTGCTCTGATTCGTCTAACATGAAAAAGTCTTTTCCTGTTGTTTTCCGTCAGAATGCTGCATCTGGTCAATATTGCTATCCGAATGCGAAACTTGGACAATAGGTGTTCAAATGAAAAAGCGTTCGAAGGCAATGGAAATGTGGAGGTTGGACAGTAGTTACTCGACATTTGAAAAACCAAATTGTACATAATAAATGGAGAGGAAAAACTTGTAGACATGTGTACAACTTATGAAATTTTTTCATGTTCTTGCACGACTTATTCGTTATGATTGAAATGAATATGTAGTTCTTTTTAAGTTGCCAGAAAATATACGGAAACAAAAGTGCTCAGCCTGCTGTAGTGATTGCAAAACCACCATTTAAAATACTTTAAAAATACGAAAACCATAAAAACTAAAAAAACAATTAATACATTATAAGATTTGTATTTGTCCTTAAAATGTTCTAAAAACTAATTATATCGATTCGTAAATGTCTTCATCATTTATTTCTAAGAGGTCGGCTTATTTCCCTCTGACAGGGAGTCAGTGATCCTCTTTCTTTCCAGATGGCCACACCGATTTTCCAGCGCTTTCTATCTTCATGATCCCCATGCGTCAATCCAATCTTTTGACATTCTCTCTCTGCCATACTTTTCCAGGTCAACTTTGGGCGCCCTCTTTCCCTCGTCCCTTCCACTTGGAGATTCCAGACCCTTTTTACACCACTATTCTCTTCCTTTCTCAGGACATGACCACACCATCTTAGACAGCTGCGTCTTCTCACTACCTCTACAATGGACTCTCACAGACAAAGCTTTTTCATCAACATTTCTGAATTCATCCTATCTCGCCGCTTAACTCCACATATCTTTCTAACCATTGATTTTAAGATATTTTCTTCTATTGATCTTACTACACATGTCTCTGCCGCATAAATAATTACTGGTCTAACACACGTGCTATATATTTGCCCCTTCATTACTAGATGAGTCAGTCTATAGCCACCCAGCACTGATTCCAGATCTCTAAACCGTTGCTAGCCAAAGCTCACTCTCTTTGTTACTGCCAATTCACTAAATTTTGTAGATTCCTTGCTGGCGACGGGAAATGAGGCTTAATTGAATTTAAATCGATTAATCACCACTGTGAAGTTGGACAAAATTTTTCTCTCACACCTAAACGAACAAACGAAAGGAGTCAAATCTCGTTAATAGGAACCTGTTCAAATTTGAGCCAAATAGGTTATCAGTCGGTCGTTAGAGGTATAAACTAACATAGCCCGC
The DNA here is from genome assembly GCA_034780595.1 of Parotoplana pacifica. Taxonomy (NCBI): domain Eukaryota; kingdom Metazoa; phylum Platyhelminthes; order Proseriata; family Otoplanidae; genus Parotoplana; species Parotoplana pacifica. The sequence goes on along the minus strand of JAUYWI010100206.1, from coordinate 6,180 downwards.
TAACACCAAACGATTGGACCCCATTTGGTTATGAGAGCCGTGAGAGCAAAAATCGAAGTCAATTCTGAGTCGATTAATCCCAACTTATATGTTGACCCCTCTCTTGTGTGAATAATGGTCCACTTTCACTACTACTGGTATACTGTTGAAAAAAGTCATAGATTTATCCAAAGTCTAAATCAATTGAATTTATTGTCTACTACTACTTAGTAATAATTATTATTTTGTTTTTGCCGCCCCGAGCTATCCAATAAGAACTCACCAGCCGGGAATGGTCCTTGTCGGGGTGGAATAAGTTGTTAAAACATCGCAGCATTCTCACAAAGTCTTCCATTGCGCCTTCAACATTGCCCGACTGCCGATGGCGCAACTCAGACTGGACAAGTTCATCGAACCTCTCGCGGGTATAGCGTTTCTGCAATGAAAAAAACCAACCAGACCTCAACCAACATTCAAATAATGGCGGCGGTAGGCCAATCGCCCGATAAATGACAAATAGCTGGCTGACGTCACTTACAAATGCCATTCTCACCAAACTTCCTCGAACAAACGTCTGGATCCTTGTAGCGGCCTCATCTTGTTGGCGCCGAGTCTGAAAACAATCACATTGATAAAATAAGCAATGCCGATCAATAATATGGAATTTCACAAAAGAAAAGAAAGTAGCAACGTAAAGGAATACTTTTCTCTAACTAAAAGGTCATTGTATAAGTTGGTAATCATTGTATGGCATAGACACTCAAAATATTTTTATTAAATATAGATAGATCTAAGATACTGGTGAAACTTTATGAACAGAAAAGATATTCAAATTCTTAAATATCAAGTGAGAAATTCAAAATAGTCTATAAATGTCATTTCTTTCGTATAAAAATGGTTCCAGAAAATGCAAAAATGCACTGACAATTGACAGAAAATATCTTGAAAAGTTTTAAACTTTAATTATGTCAAGTCTATTTATAACAATTACTGGCAAAGTCATAATGTATTGCTTTTTATTTTGTTTTACTCATATTTTGATGTTTGACAGATATTTGGTGCACTTTTGGACCGTTTTAGACTTGAAATTTTCACTAATATAACGAATTTTTATGCCGCAAAATTGATTTTTTTATATCGATCATTACTTAGAGTCCACTTACAATACCAAATGTATCGACGTTTTTATCACTTATCTCTTAAAACTTTCTCTTCAAGGCATTAGGTTGATTTAAAAACCTCTCTCCCTATTCAAAATGCCCCTAAAAGTCTGAGAATATTTCCCCATAACCTTTACAATAGTCCCTGAGACACGTTGTATGCCTCTGATATCAATCAAAGACTCTTTAATGCGCGGTAAAAATCTTCAGATATAAACGACTGGATTTGTGTGCAAACATTTTAAATAGTTGGTCCTACACAACAATTCCATATAGTTAAAATAGGTTTGCCAATTTTCAAAGAAATCAAACAAATACGAAAAAGACTTACCTCGCGTTTCTTCCGTTCTTCTCGATTTCTCTGAACAAGAGTCTGGGCATCGCTCTAAAACAAATGCACACCACAACACATTGTATACGGCGATCCCTGTGCAATATCACAAGACACAATGAGCTACTTACCCACCCCTACACTTGAAACAGTTAACTCCTGAATTGGCAACACATGCAACCAGAAATGACTATTAAATTTATTGTCCTGATCGATCACAATATGGAATTCATTAAGACAAAGTACCACACTTAAGAGTTTGTCATTAAATCAAAGTAGTTTCGCAATTAAATAGGTAGAATATTATGTAGCAGAAAGGGGTTGTAAACACCGATTTAAGAACGCGCCCAATATGAGGTACACCCCCACCTACCCAATCTCTATGAGTGTGGTGGCATTCCGTATTTGGTCGTTGTATTTTCAACAAACCGAATCTGTGTTTAGAATAGCAAAGCATGATTGAAATAAATGTAGACTATGGGACACAATCCCAAACAAAATGTTAAACTGGTATGTAAAATTTACCTCCAAACAGTTTGGTAAATGTTTTTTGAAACGGCTTTTAATGTAAACTATATTGGCTAATGGTTCATGTAAATCATAATTCGCATATTACAGAACAAATTTGAAGCAGCAACTATACATACATACATATATTGATGACATTTCAATTTCTAGTAAAATTTGATAATATCCCGTAACTAAATCATAGAAATCACTAGGTATTCGTTTATTAACCACTACTGCTCCACTGGTATTAATACTCATTTAAATAAACAATTAATATTCTTGATGATTTTATAAAAACTAATGTATTTATGATACTTAAAATTTACTCTGTATAATTATGTATGCCTATATGCCTTTTATTTAACATTTTTGTTATTTAAATTACCTATACTACTATAACAGGCACAGTTAAAATTAATTAATTCTATTAAGATTTAAGAAGTTATAGCATTTTAGAGGTTGGTGAAGGTACCTTTTCTAAGTATTACCCCACCATTATGAGCGCCTTCTCATAAACAAGACCCCATCCATAATATTCAACACACTTAGTGCATTAAACAATACAAAATGCACTAATACAAATTTTTGTATAGTAGTCCCATTCACAGATGTAAAATAGTTTCAATATTGGTTATGAAAATGAATTTATGGAGCATTTAAAAAAGTTTGTAATGTATATAAAAATAGCCGTTTTCTATTATGTACGGAATAGAGCATAAATTTTGAAATTGTGTATTGTCATTTATTTTGAATACTCTATGGTTGTCTATAATTTGAATAAATGCCATAAATTACTTTGATAAATATGTTATATTCATAGATTACATTACACATTTGCATTTATCATTTTCTACAAGGTACTAAACGCGATATTCGTTTCTTGGTAGCTCCAAGCAATTACACGTGCAGCTGCCAATTTACCAGTGGCGCCAGAAGCAGCCCCCCCCCCCCCAATAATAAGGGGGAGGGGCTCTGTTATCTTTTAACCACCCAATAATCACTATATTCCGAATCTTCTCACATGTTTATTTCAACGCTTACAATTATTTTCTCTTCATTTTCAAGGATATTCTCATGTACTGTATTGTGGTTTTTCTTAAAGCTCGGGAGTCCCCCATGAGAGGCATACATTTTTTATTAGAATTGATAAGTATATGCTCTTCTGAACAAATTTCTTCGTGCCTAATTTGATTAAGAGTAAAGCACTTTTAAAATTAATTTCCTTATTATACTGTAGCTTCAATTTCAGCAAAACACTCAAGGTAAATGTTTGCATACTATACCTAACATTTTTATTATTTTTTAGTGCAAATGTCTAGCATAGGAGTACATCAAAATTTTCGTACAGACATTATAACCTATAAATCAACAAAATCTATTATGTTTGAAAAGTTATAAATATAAACTTTCATGCTACCATGTCATCAAAAATGACAGTATTTGCTAAATTTTCTGGTTTTTGTTTGCTTTTTGCCTTTCCCTAAAGACCTCCTAAGCATTTTTCATGCACACCTAATTTTTAATTCTCCATCGAATGATGCATTCCATTTCCCCCTAGGATGCACCATTTAGGCTGTAGAGAGCATCATTTTGTTTAAAAAAAGAACAAATCTTCAAAAATAGTAAATCTCAGAATTGGGTACATAGATGAAGGCCCATAAAAATATAAAGAAAGCAACTATAGGCATGAACTATATTATCCATCATTTTGTAGTTTGTATTTTCATTATTAACATCAGTTTATGGTTTACATTATTTTTCAGGTTAAATATGCCCCCGAAAAAGAAACTCGAACAGGATATAGTACAACAACAATTACATTATTTTTTCAAGTAAGAAACACCATTTCGACCGACATTATCACACCTACAGATTGCTTTGTCAAAGAATCAAATAACAATTCTTCCTCTACTACCAAATGATTCAAACAATTTGGGTCAAATTTGAACAGTGGATTGGTGAGACCAGAATGGTCCCATAAATGAGGCTGGACTCCATTTGGTTGATTCATTTGGCTGTGAGAAACTTGAGAGCAACATTTTGGCCAACTTCAGTGGTGCCCAATCAATTCTGAGTCCATTAAGCCCCCTCATCAGAGAGTCAGCAAGAAAGCTACATAACCAGAAAATATGCCAGCCTTCTAAATAAATGAGATGCATCCAGCAGGAAAATCACTGCTGATACTGAGTGACAAGAATTCGCTAGCTACTTGATCAATACATTGACTGTTTCCTTATATTGTGCATGCAGATTGTACACACTTAGTTGTATTGAATTTGAGTGCTGCACTGTTGTTCTCTAACTATAACTCTAAATGTTTGTTTCTTGTTAATAAAAACATTAGCAACAATACAAACATATTATTGATTCAACTGCAAATGAGACCAATCAATATGGCAATCCTCATACAATCATACAAATATCCCTCTAGTAGGCATGGTCTCACATACAGTTTATGTTCAACAATAAAATGCTAGAGCTATCTAACTCCAGGTGTCAACAATTGAGATGTGATCAGAACCAGATCCTCTCTGAATTGGTAGGGATCACACTGATGGTATTTTAGCTAGACAAGAAAAGATAAATCAATGAATTTGATGTTTCATTTCTTTTTAACTTTTTTTCTATTTGAAAAAGAGAGACTGGGGTTCAGAAAAAAATTTTAATCAAAAATCTGAAATTGAAATTTTGGATTCTTATTATGAAATGCCATCAATTGTAAATTTCAACATGAAAGTAAAGTTGTGATGCTTTATGATTGCAGATTTTATGCTCTTGGTTGTGAATAATGAAATGCAAACATTTGTGTAAATGCCTACATAAGTTTTAAAACATTATTTGATAAGTAGTCATTCATGTATCTTATTGATACCTTGAATTTCTTAGAGGCAAAGCTGTACTTCTTACAAGAGCAATGCACACATAAAGAGTGTTTCAAACATTACCATACAAAAACCCAACTCATAAAAAGAAGATCTTGTTATAGTTGATGATGTGATTTATATTAACTAATCAGTCATATTCATCTGACCATCACTATTTTTTGTAAAAGCAGTAACAATCATACCAGTAATAGCACAATAGCTACCATTTACAATTTTCACCATTCTAATTATCAAATTTCTACAACAAACTTTCTCATATAAATTGGTCTCACCTCTACTACTCAGATAATGATATCAATTTAAAAAGTGAAATCTTTTATAAATTAAGGTCTCTGAACATTATATATAAATGACTTTTTTTATTAAATTCTATTTTATTTAAGTACTACTCTAAGCAGTATAATTATTTTTGCTGTATTATTATACAATAAACAAAATTATATTAATCAACTATCTTCTGGTTTTAATTGCAATCATTAAAATATATATATTTTGCCAAAAACAGCTGAATTAATGTAAAAACACATGCTTAGATAAATATTTTAAGGGATTGTGGATACAAAATAACTCATAGTTGTGTTGTAAAAACCCTAAAAAGATAACAGAATATGGCAATTATCTCAGTCACTAACCCAAGACCAGATACCTGCATTTATTGGTATGCAGAAATGAATCCCTTTACTACTGCTGCACAAATTATAGCCAATGTGTTTGGTACTGATGAAGTGAAACCTAGTGAACATATTATTTAAGCTGATTATCCAAAGTACACAATTTGAAATCTTGCAAGTCAGCAAAGACCAAGCTTTCCCAAAAATATCCATGACCACTGGAATTTCAGTAAAAAAACATATGCAAATTGGTCAAAAGAACAATAGTTGTTTTTAGATGAGACCTGCATTAAACAGCAAATGATGTAATAAATTGCACTTCTGAACTCAATCATTTAAACTCTTGGACAAAACAAAACAAAATTAAACTTAATCTCAATAAAACCAAATGCCTATTACTTGTGATAACAATATAATTAAAATTTAGGTATACAGTATAATCCGCTTATAACAAGATTGAAGGGACCATAAGAATTTGCTTGTTATAACCGATGCTTGTTATATCCGAGGTTATTATATATTTGTTGTTATATAACTACAAAATTGATGTTATTAAGCATACAATGTACTTACATAACAATTAAAAACGAGCAATGTGATATTTCGTATCTTGGTTTATTACATATGTATGTATTATGTATTTGAAACAACTGTGTATACTGTACATAAAATGGTAATGCTAATGCTACAAAGCAAATGTGTAA
>JAUYWI010100195.1:0-11588 GCA_034780595.1 Parotoplana pacifica | reverse complement strand
CACACGTCAAAGTGATTCCTGCTGCACGCATTGATGTCGGGTGAACAGCTACACACACATAATCATTGTAGCAAAAGCCAACAACCATGATCAATTTGCCCACTAGAGCCATACCAAATCCGATGTAAGTATATTTAGCGTGGTGTATAAACGGAATGGAAATGAGAACTGCACAGAGGAGAAGGATGGCAATCAAATATGGCCGTCGAAGACCGAACTTCAAGATTATCGAAGCGGCTATGATAGGCCCAACTAATTCAACCAATCCTTGTAGAAAACAGCTCATATAAATATTGTGATGAAAGAGTGATGAATCGGCTGTCAGTCCATAATAAGCAAAACAAAAGGAAAACAATCCCAGAGCACACGCCAAGGTCTTACGCCGCGTGTTTGGATAACCAAATAACAAATCTTGGAACCGGCCTACTGGTTCCTCACGTATTTCTAGATTAGTCAACCAGCTATCATCCCATTTTACTCCATTCCAGGAAGCAATTCTACGAAGAATGATTTCGGCTTCGTCTTTTCTTCCGCGCAATATGAGCCATCGAGGGGATTCGGGAAGAAACCAAATGTAGGTCAGATAGATCACAGCCGGAGCTGTGGATATAATCTTTATAGTGCGCCATGATTCCTGACCTAAATAGCCGAACAGTCCAGCAAACATCATGCCAAACATCCAAAATAGCCAATAAACATTACAGAGAGCGGATCGATAACGGAGCGATATTATTTCTGTAAACAAACCAATACCCATCATGAAGAATCCGGCACAACAGCCTCGCAGGTATCGAAGAGCAATTTGGCCTTGTAATCCAGGTACGAAAATTAGACAAATATTGCAAATAGTTTCCATAGTAGCCATAATCATTATTAGTTTACGACGACCAATGAAATCACCAAAGATATTTATTCCCATAGCGGTCACTATGCCAGCGAAATAAGCCATGGAAATCACATTGATATAATAGCTACGGTCACACACTAGATTGAATTCAGTTACTAAGCTAGATTTTAATTGGGTAGTGTCATATATCCAACGTTGACAAGGTTGAGTACTATCATTACTGCTGTGATTACCCATATTCATGGGAACAGTGCATTGACTCAATAATCGATTCATTCCCTGATCCTCCTGCTTCATCGTCCAAATGGTAAAGTTTGCAATTACAGTGCTATGATTTACATTGGGAGATAGAGGCCAGACACAGGCGAACTTTGGCTGTTGGACTATCATCACCAGTGTCATCAGTTCAGTTGCGCTCTGAAATGCAGTGAAAGCCAAGCTGATGAATGCCAGTGCCTGATAAATCCCAAAATGCCCGAGTTTGGCAAGAAGGTCGTCGTAATTCATTTTGAATGTCAGTCAATCTTTAAATGTAACTATTTTTTGTTTCTTAGAACTTAAATGACTCAGAATATTAATGCATTGGTTAGTTTAAAGTACTAAGGTCAATTTTATGATTTTGATAAGAGAGTTATACCTACAGAAGTTCTTCTATACAACATTCAGGGTCTATTTTGGAGATAACCAGTTGTTTTTATATGTATCCATACACTATGACATTAATTTCTACAGACACTTAGTAAGTAGTTATAAACAAAATCATTGACAAAAACTATTGGTGGATATTTACCTGTGCTAGAGTTAAATATTTACAACTACATAACTTATTACCAGAAACTGTTGAATGATACAAAGTACAGTGGACGGGCTGTATTTAGTTAGGTAAATTGGGCCATCATTCTTCTTTGAAACACTCAGTGGTTGAAGCTACTACGACGTACTTCTTCAAGATCACTTATATCCAGTAATGTCAGGTTGGCCACAAATTGACGAACTTTGGTCTCAGCATGATGGTGTACCGGTATAATCGAACATGGCTGGATGAAAATTTGAGAATCGATGAAGTAATAATTGATCTCCGGATTTCTGCCTTTGAAGGGTGATTAATAACCCCACCATCTAGGCTACATGATCACGCTTTCTTCAACATCTGGACAACCAGATTGTTTCCAGAACTTTGTGGAATAGTGTGGTGTTTTTCGCTGTTTGATAGAGAGAGAGAGAGAGAGAGAGAGAGAGAGAGAGAGAGAGAGAGAGAGAGAGAGAGAGAGCGTTGGTGCTTGGCAGTTAAAGGACAGTTCGAATTCTTGTAATTATATTTTTGATCTGTTCTTAATTCTGTGTTTACTCACTAACTAAATATTTTCTGTCCAGCTACATACATTGTTTTTAAAATAAACTTTTGTGCTACCCTGTAGGGTGATGCAAGGTTTATGTTAGCAATATTATGTGTGCCTACTCTATATAATCTCTGCATGTAGAAAAGAATATCAATAAAATATAGGCCCATTCAAGAATTTTGGACTTACGTTTCGTTTTACTTTTAATAGGCAGAAAAATAATATTAATAGTAAATGGTAAAAATAATAGCAATTATACGAATTGGTAAAATGGGAAGAATAAGTAAGAATGTAACTAAATTTAAAATAGGTATGTGTTTTCTTCAATATAAGTAGTACATGATTTATCTTAGGGACGTATTAAATGATTTAACGGTATGAAAATGTTTTAAATGTTTCTATTTGTATCGCATAACGTTATCATAGCATCTGCAAAGATTCTTCTATATCTTTAAAGAAACAATTATTTTTATAATCAAACAGTCCTTTTTGACAAACACATGTTTTTGACATCATCATCAGGTGCCCGAGCGTTGGAGATCATGGTTCGCCAAACATGTTTCTCCATAGTCACCAATATCACCTCGACATCTCTGAATGAATCCACTGTTTTAGACTATTAATAAAGTTCGCGTGAGGTCGACCTGTAGCTCTTTTACCAAGAATCCCGTCAGAGAATGAAATCATTAATACTTATTTTGAGGGATTAAAAAATTCTCTTAATAGTGATATTTGAAATAGGATTCTAGCTAAATATTGATTTAGGAGCGATTGCTTAACTATTGATTTTGTAGTAAGAAGTTATCGAAAGATAATAAAGGAGTAGCATTCTAAAGATTGATTAAGGATTTACCATTCTAAAAAAAGATTGATTAAGGATTACCATTCTAAAGAAGATTGATTAAGGATTACCATTCTAAAGAAGGTTGATTAAGTTTTAACATTCTAAAGAAAATTGATTAAGGATTACCACTCTAAAGAAAATTGATTAAGGATTACGATTCTAAAGAAAATTGATTAAGGATGACCATTCTAAAGACAATTGATTAAGGATTACCACTCTAAAGAAAATTGATTAAGGATGACCATTCTAAAGAAAATTGATTAAGGATGACCATTCTAAAGACAATTGATTATGGATTACCACTCTAAAGAAAATTGATTAAGGATTACCACTCTAAAGAAAATTGATTAAGGATTACCATTCTAAAGAAAATTTATTAAGGATTACCATTCTAAAGAAAATTGATTAAGGATTACCATTCTAAAGAAAATTGATTAATGATTACCATTCTAAAGAAGGTTGATTAAGGTTTACCATTCTAAAGAAAATTGATTAAGAATTACGATTCTAAAGAAGAATGATTAAGAATTACGATTCTAAAGAAGATTGATTAAGGATTACCATTCTAAAGAAGATTGATTAAGAATTACGATTCTAAAAAAGATTGATTAAGAATTACGATTCTAAAGAAGATTGATTAAGGATTACCATTCTAAACAAGATTGATTAAGAATTACCATTCTAAAGAAGATTGATTAAGGAATACCATTCTAAAGAAGATTGATAGAAGTTCATAGTTGCTCCCAGCAAGTGCCATTTTTGACTAATTTTTGTTTTTCTATTTCAAGTCTATGATGGAAACTCAATTTTACATCTTCTTTTTCTTGATGGTCTGTCCAACAATCGCACAGTCTTCAGCAGATATGAACTTTGATTTAAGTAAGTCAGTAAGTTAATAAGCTAAAATCTTGTACATATGTATAAAAAGGTTTTATAATACTATCAATATGTAATTCAATGGCAATTACTTTGGTGAACAGGACTGGTAGTTTTTTATGTTTATTTGAAAATAAACAATATCCAGATATAATTTATGAGAACACAAATATATCAGAAAGCTTCAAACATCTTTTACTAAGGTCAGAATTTGTAATGGTGAGCATTTAAGTAGAATACGTAACGTCTGAATATACAAAGAACCGGTTGCTTTGTGTGTTTGTCATATCAAATGAATCCTAAGTGCATTTTGTCATGTTATACCATACAGCATTTCACATGTTTTATGTATCACTTTTTCAGATTCTTTCAAAATCTATGTCAAATTGCAATCACAACTTGAGGTAAGTAAGTTTACTATGCAAAGAAAATGTTTTGCTTTTATTTGGCAACATTGAGTTTTCAAATATTTTATTTTAAACAAATACGCACATTCAATAAGGGGTTAATCGTCTGATACATATTGTATGTTGGCGTCATTTGATAATTGTCAAACTATTGTTTCATAATTAGGTATATCATTGAATTTCTGGTAAAAAGATTTTGTTGGCCTACCTACCTACCTAAACTGAAAATCCCAAATTCCATTAACTGCTTGTCAACTTGTCACCTGGAATTGTCAGAACACAACTCACCCGATTTACATGAAATTTAGCCTATCTAAAGAATGCTCCTTTGTGGAATTACAGTTCTAAAACAATTAGTGTCCAAGCTTCTACGGTCACGTGACGGCGCTCTATAAAATGTAAGGTTCTGCCAAAAAGTTTAATTCTGAAGCATATCGTAAATACTCCACTGTTTATGATTAGTGAGAGGTTTTTAAAAATATTGATTTTTATGAGCAGGGTGCAACCTCTGATCAAAATCAATACCTAAGCTTCATTTTCTTCAAGTTTTCACAAACTGTTTCCCTATAGACGCTTAACAAAAGTGGAAAAATCTCATTAAAATATTACTCTAAATTTACGTCAATTATGGGCGCCATAATTGAAAATCTGAATATTTAACATTAGAACGGGAAAAGAAATCGTTATACCTAAAATAGTTTTATGTGAATTTCAAAATGCTGATACAGTAAATTTATCAACTCAGAAAGAAGTAAATTCATTTTTGGGAAATTTAAATTTTACTTGAAATTCTATCTTTAAAACTTTCTGTTCAAATCACGATTATCAAATTTTCGAAAAGAAAGCGCCACAGAAGTGGTATGCATATGTTCCGATTTCTAAACTTTTTTCTAAATAAAACTTTGATTATATCGGTAGATCTTGTAACGATGATGACGTCATGCGCATTACTGAGCTTCGGCCGACCCATTTGAAATGATCCGCCAAACTTTACGATGCTTTGTTGTAGAGTTGATGAAATCCATACTCAGTCCAGACCTTTTTCTGATCTTGTCAAGATACTCAGTTTTTGGTCTACCTCTTCGACGTCTGCCTTCCTTTTCGCCTTGCAGAATTGCTCTTGTGAGGCTGCAACCCCCTCCTCTACATTGATTGGTGTTCATAGAAGGATGGTCTCCTTTTTCGGATGTTTCTTAACAGGAGGGGATGTTCTTAGCTCTTCAACGGTGCTAGCATTTGTTCTGTGCTCTCTGTAACTGATTCCCAGAAGCCTTCTCCAAATCCACATCTTTGCTGCATTGATAAGCCTTTCCTCAGCCAGGTTTAAGGCCCATCCTTCTGCACCACAGGAGATGATTGGCCAGATCATGTGCTCCAACCAACCTCCCTTTTAACTGAGCTGGCAGTGATCGGTCCTTCCAGATGCAGGTCCTCTCACACATTTTTGTTTCGTCATAGCAATTCTCGTTCTCACGTCCATCAGGCAGCTTCCATCATTCTTCTTGATCTTATACACACAAGAAATGTCACGGAAAGAATAATCAAACATAATAACTTTTGATAAAACGACAAAATCTTTCTTGGACGGCTAATGTGGCTGTTCTAGTGTTAAATATGTAATTTTCTTGTAAGATATAAATAGTTCAATGGAATGCCTTTATAATTTGGCATAACTATGTATTGCTTATCTGGTTTGTAATTGGTGCATTAACATTTATCAAAGTTACATAGCAATTAAGGGAGTGAATTCTGAGATCGTAAATATACAATCCAGAAAGGATTGTGAAATTTCTTCAAGATCTCTATGACACCTTGTCATGTGACTCAAAATACGGTGGTTCAAACATTGAACGGTTAACAAAAGTGTTAAAAATTTAACAGATTACATTTTTGTTATCAGTGAATAACAAAATTAGTCAGGTGGCGGAAACATACAACAGTACAATGCTTTTGAAATAACAATCCATATTGCATGATTCCTTGCCGAAAGTTTTGCATTTTATCTGCAAACAAATTTCAAAATACTTGTAGCTCTGAAATGAAGGGCAATTTGCAACTGTTAGAGCTCTATACAGGGTGGGTTAAATAGATGCGCTCGTGAGATAAAAAATGCAAATTGATTGATCATGAACGATTCAGAGTCATTGTTGCTCACCTTCAATGCATTGGATTGTTTATCTGCTTTAGCTCCATAAAGATGATGATGTGGGTCATAAAAGAAGAAGGACATTCTTGGACAGGAGAATACTTCAGAAACATAATAATACAGCAGCATCTTCTACCCTTTCTCCATGACAACCTCAACGTACTTGATGTGGATCAGGTTACCTTCCTACATGACAAAACGCCATGTTGTAAAGCTTTAGAGCTACTCAGAATTTGCTAAGGAATCACAACATCGAGTTATTTGACAATACGCAATGGCCAGGGAGTTCCCCAGATCTCAACCCCTTCGAAAATTGAGGTGCAAATGATAAGGATCGGGTAGAAGAACTAATGCACCATGAAAGAGATCTCACCGCCAACACACTCGAGCGAATTCTCCAACAACGTTCTCACAAATCTTCAAAATGATACTCAATTGTTTGAAAGTCTCTATGCTCATGGAGATCCTACTGACTACTAAATACTAAGCATTCACTATAATTGTACATGCTTGGTTAATTGCCCTACAATTCATGATTATTATGCAATAAAGATTCATGTGCAATCAATTGGTATTTTTTATCTTACGGGCGCATCTATTTTGACATCAAATTGCCTATTAAACTTACACTGTTAACTTATATTGTTAAAATAGGAAATCTAGCAATACTGCAATTGTTTTGAAATGACCACCTGAATATTGTAATTCTTCATTATGATTTGAATGCAATATCTTACCTCACCACTGTACCCTCTGGCCTATCCAAGTCAGTTGAATTGTTCCTACGTCATTGAGGTATCGGCTGGGTACAACGCAGTCCTGGAATTCATCGAAGGAATACAACTGGCATTGAATTGCACAGACTACCTACAATTCAGTAAGATTATTTTAACATATTACCGAAGTTGAACCTTTAAATTAATCCGGCAGTCCTAGTGAATATAAAGTAAATTGAACAGTCGTTGCCGACAATGGATCCAATGGCCGAATAGATTTTAGTAGAGCAGCCCGTAGCCGAGTGGTTAGCGCGATGGAATACGAATCGGGAAGTATCCGGTTCGAGACCCGGTCGTGGCACACTTTAGGTAACTTGGTGGACAGGATTCAGAAAGTGCTTAGGGACTAGACAACCCACCTCCAACCCGCCTGATAAGTGGTCAAGGTGTCCCCACATGGGAACCACTGGTCTAAACCCCAGGACCGTGAAGTGGTTGTCATTTGTGAGATCTTTCATGGAATACTTTCTACAAACAAAACAGCAGTGCCTTCTTCACATGAGATAAAATACTTTTCTTGAAGACAATCTGTATTGTCATCCAAGAAGTTTGAGTTTGTTGATCACGATGCAAGATGTGACATTCGGTGTTTTTAAGATCCTGATATGTCAACCTCTCGTCAACGTTTTCATTGTATTTCAGTTCATATCAGTAAACTGATGGGAGAGGGTAGCTGTTGAAAAATAGCTTCACCTCGACATAGACAACAAAATTTTAAAATATAAACCTTAATTTGTGACGACAGACGATACATTATACAGTTAAAGAATCTTGTCCTCGTGTTTTAGACCGACTGCCACCAAAAATCTGTAATGAACCAGCAGACATGATTGTGCCAGCTCCAGGAAGAACAACTTTGACATTTATCTCTGGAATTAATACTAACAAAACGGGTTTTAAACTCAAATTATCTTTATGTAAGTTTGTCTTATTTTAATAAGTTGAAATTATTGATAGTCGGTCGAAGGTTCTGTTAGTGATTAATTAAAATAAATTTTGATAATTTTTATAGAATTTTGTATTTTTAGATACCGAACGTTATAACATCTATTTTTGCAGCTCTCCTGACTACAACTATCACCAGCACAATCTGTAAGTTGAAATATAATTTCTGTTAAGTTTATACAATAAAAAAAAAATTTTGTATATCCCAAATTATTTTTTTAATTCCACCAACAACCATTTTATTATCCATGTTGTTTTATCTATCTAAGTACCATGCCCCTTTAGGATGTAGGAGACCATCGACTTCCACAAATCTCTATCTTTACAGGTTTTCAGCACACTCTGGACTGTGTAGCTGTCTCTCTGTTCCTCAAGCACCTGCGCCTGCATCCCTTTACTTAAACTGCCCAGATATGTCAATTGGGGTCTCCCTTTCCCCTTCTTTTCACTTTCTGTCTTGCCTGTTTTCTTCTTATCTTTCTTTTTTTATGACATGTCACAAGAATTCAAGCTGCCCTTTTTCTGATGGTTCCACACTTCTCTCACTCTTGTTAAAACTTCTCCGTTTGAAATATAGTCCGAAGCATTCTCCTGCAGTCTCATCTCTCTCTGATATAATCTAGTACCAATCTTCAATACTTGCCAAAGGCTTTTTGTAATGGTTACATAGAAAATTGTAATTAAAAGAGCTAAAAGTTTGATAGTATAAAAGATGGAATGTGAGATAATCAGGAGAAAGACGAAGATATAATGAATAAATCCAGTCAATAGATAAATAAGAAGTATATCACTCTTCTGATAAAAAAACAGTAGCATTGGGGATTTTATATTTCAAGCACCGCTATGAATGGATTTACCAAAATAAGAGATATTAGTATTAATTTTGTCATTTTAATATTTATATCGAAATGATGCGTTAGTAACAGGTATTGATTGAATATAAAAACATTTAAATTAGATTACTGACCCAATCTATCTCACGAAGAACAAAGGGTTGTCGTGATTCAAATTTCTTACTATATATTGTTGTTTGATTTTCTAGCCGTTACCTCCGATGGTGAAACCGCTTGGACCAATAGCAATTATTGTAAGCTACCAAACTAACGATTACTATTGATATACCAAGAAATTATTACTATAACATACCTAATTATAAAATACTAATTTTTATTTTGAGAAATAAGACATTGTCTAGCATGGCGAGCAACAATGCAAAAAAATGATTTTAATTTATTGAAAATTTGATTTGTGAAATGACGTGATTGTTTGGAAATATTATCGGGCTCAGGTTGAAAACAAACCGTGCTAAATAAGTAGAAACCTAATTTAATGTTTTTTTTCTATTTTTATTTTTATTTTAGTGAAATACCTTTGGATCACTGCAGTTCTCTTGATTTTAGTTCTGAAAAATTGTGGTTAATATAAATATTTGAAATTCATTGTCATATACCTACATAGCTAAATTATGAAAAACTTCATTACAAATAAATTTCTTTAATCTCTGCTGGATATGTAAAATATAAATTTTTAGGTAAACTTTATAAAATTATAACGCTATATCTTTTTACCTTTCGGTACCTTTTTTTACCGTCTGACACCAAAGTGACATCTTATTATAAATTTAATTAGTACACATTTATTCCTGTATTTAATATTGTTTAAACAAATTGTAACTTGAAAAAATCAAAATTTGATGAACAGGCTGTTGTTTTTCGTAATTTGGGCAAACATTTCTATTGAATTTTTAACAATACTTAATCAAGCAATTTCCCCAATTATTTGTTTCAATCAAACAAACAAACAAAAACATTAAAAATCTTTTTGCTCAAACAAATTCGCATTATTCTGTATTTTTGTATTTTGGATATTATGTGTAGTAGGTGTCTGTTCCAAATTCAATTTAGCTGTCTCTAAAACCATTGATATAATCGACATTTTATACTACTTAAAATTTGTCTGAAGTAGTGTCTGTGGTGATAGTTTTGTATTAAGTAATATTTAATATCTCTGGTGACTTTCCTATAACATTTGGCTGCCAACCACTTGACAATTATGATTAAACCATAATTAGCGTCAATTTGCAACTTAAGACATCTCTTTTTGCTAGTGATATTATATTCATACATTAATTAATTCAAACCTATGCCTCTTAACTCCCAGATATCAAACAAAAATTATTAAGAACTATTTTGTATTAAGGTGATCAATCTCTTTTGTACTAACTATTATAAACAAAACAGATGTTAAAGATCTTTTTGTACTGAGTATTATAAACAAACAGATGTTAAATATCTTTTTGTACTAAGTATTATAAACAAACAGATGTTAAAGATATTTTTTGTACTAAGTATTATAAACAAATAACTGATAAAGATCTTTTTTGTACTAAGTACTTAAGTATTATAAACAAATAAATGATAAAGATCTTTTTACTAAGTATTATAAACAAAACAGATGTTAAAGATCTTTTTTATACTAATTATTATAAACAAATAACTGATAAAGATCTTTTTTGTACTAAGTACTTAAGTATTATAAACAAATATACGTTAAAGATCTCTTTTGTACTAAGTACTATAAACAAATATACGTTAAAGATATCTTTTGTACTAAGTATTATAAACATTGTTCTCACTTATTTATTCTCTCTTTATTATTCAATGTTTTTCAATATACCTTGTTTGTGTCAATTGTACCTGCTATGAAAAGAATTGATGAAATATATCCCCTCTATGAACATCAAAAGCAGTCTTGTGTTCTTGTTTATTTATAAATATCTGCCAAGGAAAAAAATATTTCATTTAGAGATTAGTTAGCATGTAGGTAATTCCAATGAGGAAGAATAAGTAAGAGCTTTGACTATTACATAAATAGAATGTTAATTAAAATAATACTTCACTTAAACTAAAAAAAGGGGATGAGGATTTTATAGTCAATTAAGTAAATTTGGCCTAAATTGCCTCCAACAGTATTTATGAATTTGTATCACTGAGTGTCTAGAGGACCAACACCTCAAATATTAAATCAGGAAAACTCTAATATTTGGACCTGATGACGTCATCAGCCCCTAACCCGGCACCATTACTATTTTTTTAATTGTCCAATGTACCTCTACCTGTGTACCAAATTTCAGCTTAATTCATCCATGGGAAGTATGAAATCTTAGGAGGGTGGTCAGTTAGAGGTATTATAAAATAACAAATTGGTCTCAATATGTTCAGAGTCTGAAGAAGAATTTTCTTATATTTTAATTTAACACCAGGTACGAGCGATTTAACATATAAAATGTTCAGAGTATTATTAAAAAACAGGAACACTTTGATAAAAATGTACTACTTATTCATATTACTCGCAAATGATAGCCCAGGACAGCTGTTTGGGCCTTGTTGGGCCTCATCAGCCAGGCA
>JAUYWI010100194.1:0-22604 GCA_034780595.1 Parotoplana pacifica | reverse complement strand
CCATCTTCTTTGAGAACCTGACAATGGTCCTTTTCAGGGCCACCAACTATTGATTGATAACCCAAACAATTATTATTTGCATTAATATAATTTCTTATTACAATAGCTAAAATATGAGTGTTTTTCTTAATGTTGTATTAGAAGTGGCTGGGGCTGTATAAATACATATTATTGCACTTTTAGATAAATGCTGCCCTGCCAAGTATATCACTTTTGCTGGGACAATCCTGGTTTAAAAGTCTGTTTTATCTGTCCCAGTTTAGGGATGAAGGTCCTGGTATTTTAAAATTCTGAATATTTTAATTCTGCTCCTGGTTCCATTTCTTTCTATTTAATCAACTTTAAAATACCACTAATTCACTATTTTATAAATTATTTGACCTTTTTACAGATTAGTGAATGAAAATAGTCTTTATCTATCTCACTGCATGCTTGCTAGAGATACTTTGTATTCCTTATAGCAACTCTGATGTATTTTCAGTTTAGTTTGAAAGAACCTTACAGAAACACATTCTTCTTTGAACAATGAAACTAACATTGGTAATGGTTATGAAATTGGGAGGTGATGTACCTTTGGATGCTTCCATTTTAAAAAATACAAGCATGCTAACTGAATAGTTTAATATAACTATTGCATTTAGACAATACATTTATCTTTATTCTTCATGCCTATGTACCTATATTTCTAGAGATATATGATAAAGAATTATTATTTGGATAATACTATATTTGGTAGGTATATACTATACATTTTATAAAATAGGTAGATTCCAAAATTTTAAGTTGTACCTGGTTTGAAATCCTTAGTGGTAGGCAGGTCTATAAATTAGATTCACAGAAATTACTTGATACTTAGATATCCTTAATTTTGCCTTTTAGTACTCAAGTTTTTTAAATTATAGTATTTAGTTTTAGATATACACCCCTGATTAATATAAACCATCCAGTCATGATTTTTGTAAATAATTTGATTCAATTTTGTCAATCAACATAATTGTTAACAATAGGCAAAAAATCAATATCCTAACAAATTGTTGACAACTGTTCTAATCCACACACAGGTTATCTTTTCTTACGAGATGCCCATTCATATTGTCCAAAGAAAACAAAGGCATAATGAACGTGTTTGAAGAGGTGCCAGAGCACAAAATTATCAGCCCCGACTTGTTGATGGTGGTGATTCTATAATGGTGTGGGGAGCATGCACAACTGATGGTCTTCTTCCCCTCTACAGCCTTCGTGAAGGTCTTTGTGCTCCAGAGTATATCGAGATACTTCCAGTCATCAACAACCACACATTTCAACAAGACAACACAACCTGCCGCACTGCTTGTGTTATCAGACAGTTCTTCAGGACAATGATATCTGTGTACTTCATTGGCCCCCCTGCAGCCCTGACCTCAACATCATTGAGAATCTCTGAGGAATTTTGAAGTCTAAGGTCAACAAGGAGATCATACAGGGCTTCAATTAACTCTTTCAAAGAGCCAATAACATTTTTACAACCCTAGACATTAACCTTATTAATAATTTATTTGATTCATTACTTATGTATTCATATCCAGGCAGTCATTAATCAGAATGGTGGTCATATTCCTTATTAAGTCTATGTTGTGTACTTTTATTTTTACTTCTGTTTACATATGCCTTTTTGAATGTCTGAATGTTTATTTACATGTTTATCAACTTTATTGATAATAAAACTTATATTAATGTTGATATACTAAAGCATTTTTCAATTTAAAGTAACTACTTTTCAAAATAGCTTTAAAAACTAGACTGGACGGTTTATATTAATCAGGGGTGTATAATGAAAGCATAACGGTATCCCATTCCTAGATTGGATTCAACAGCTGTGACAGAAGACAAGTATAAACCACTGACGCTAGTCTTCCTTGAATGACCCTATGGACAACGCGATAAATACACGGACTCTAGTCCCCAGCAGATTCCCGTGGATGCTCAATTCGTCAAAGACAGGGGGTGCTAAGAATCATTGGCTTACATCGTTTGGCTACCAGATCAATAACCGAAAACATAGAAACGAATAATGTTTTGGTAAACGAAAAACTTGAAACTAATCAAGATAAACTGAAGAAACATAGTTATGTCGTTGTTGAGACCTGGCCAGTAACAAAGTAAGCGTGCCAATGATTTCATCTTGTCACCTCCAAGATGTCCAATATGCAAATGATTGAGAAACGCGTGACAAAACACCGTGGGTATCAGAGCTCGGACTTTGATGTAAATAATTCCATCTGTATGTACTGTGAGATCGTTCCGTTGTGGGTGTCTTTCTGGAAATCGTTTCTAGGAAGTAGATAACCACCCGTTTCCAACTGCAGCCAAATTCGAATCGTACAGACGTTTCGTTTCAGCAATGATGGTATTCCTATGAATAGGCAAAGAGTTGACGATTAGAGTTGTCTGTGGAAGAGGCTGATTCCAAGTACGCATTGTGAGATAGAATAGCTTTCACTGGCTTAAATTTATTGTCATAATCATAATCATAAACGTTTACCCAACGTTGCAACATGGAGGAAGTAGTTTTCCCAAGCGACTTGTCCGGACCGAAAATATGATGCTTGGTAATCAATAACTATTTGAAACCGGCAATTAAATAGATACTTATGAAGGCGTTTAACTGCAAAAGATAGCCAAACCCTAATTTTGCGTTTGAAAATAGTTAATATGAGCCTTTGAAAGTTTCCTTGAAATATAGGTGATTGGATCATCGTGCTGGTCTAGTACTGCTCTAATGACGAATCGAATTCGGATGCGTCAAAATACAGTATTTACCAATCCCGAAGCTCTTCATAATAGTACTGTCAGTCAATGATTTGATTATGGTATTAAACGCACTGGATACTTGTACAGACAAAGTTGGACTTTACGCGAAATGGGAAATAAATTTACTGTAGTGCTGCGCAAACCCAAGGAATATTTGCAGCTGCGCTGTTGTAGTTGGTGTTAAAACCATTGGGAGAAATGCCATTTTTATCTATATATATATAATGTAAACGTGATACTTGATTTCTCAGTATTGATAGAGACGT
Source organism: Parotoplana pacifica (assembly GCA_034780595.1). Lineage (NCBI taxonomy): Eukaryota > Metazoa > Platyhelminthes > Proseriata > Otoplanidae > Parotoplana > Parotoplana pacifica. The sequence continues at coordinate 19,548 of JAUYWI010100194.1, read as the reverse complement.
TGTGTTTGTTCAAGAAAGAAAGCAGGTTTAACAATGCCTCATGATGCTCAGCGATAGTTTTACCATATGCAATAATGTCATCTTGATATGATCTGACATTCGATAGACCCTCAATGATTGCATTGATGGTTTGCTGGAAAATGCCTTGAGAGACGCTCAAACCGAATTGTAGGAAGTTGTATTGATAGATATAGGCAGTACATCGTATTTATGGCAGTTAATGGTTTCCATGATTTACAAGAACTTTGCTGATGATTACCACCACAATAGTCTCATGGTTTGGTATTAGTGAATGTCTTTGGATCTGATTTACTTGTCTTGCTTGCGACGCCAAGCAATAACGGCTTCTCAGAGATCCTGTTCGCGACTCCAATTTGTTCCCGTTGTATTATTGAAGATATGTAGGTGAGCTAAATCCTTCCCAGATAATAGTGAAGACAAGTGTGTTTGACTGAAAAGATTTATTTGTGTTTCAGCTAACGGGAAAACTCCGAATTTATACTAAATATGAACGGTGTTCACCAATTATAATGAAGTGGTTCGTTTAAACAAAGAATATGAAAGCTTAACATATAGCAACTGTTAACAAGAGAAGTTAGTGAAATAAATAAGTATTTACTTTAGTTGAAGTAAGAACTGACATTATCGATACGTGCAGGAGTTTCGGTTTCGTTGTAAAAAAAACGCATAAATAGGAAAGAAAACTGTTACAGAAACTATCGTACTAATGTAGAGGAGGGAGTTGAAACCACATAAGAGCAATTCTGCAAGGTTAAATGAAAGGCAGACGTCGAAGATTTAGACCAAAGACCGAATATCTTGATAATATCAAAAATTGTCTGGACTGAGTATGGATTTATTCAACCCTACAACTAAGGATCTCAAAGCTTACTGCATCATTTCAAGTGAGTCGGCCGAAACTCAGTAATGAACATGCCCTCATCATCATCATGCAATATAAATAAAACAATTCAATTATATGTACAATTTATACTATCACCAATAGCAGCTCTACAGGTGTTTGTCCCAAACAATAAAATTACTTACATATTATAAATAAAAAAATTAACACATTAATAGATTGTTTTCTTTTCCATTAGGATACTTGAATATGGATATATTTTAAGCTTAAAAATTGTCCGACGTAGTACAAATTTATGGCTGTTCGACATTATGATACCTTAGTTATCATATATGAACTTTCATATAATCAACTTTTAACTCAGAAACTATTGCCTGTTTCGTAAATGGTGCATAGCAATAATCAATTTTACAAATTTAAATGCCATATTAGAATGTTTATGAGAATTTGACCACAGACAAGAAACTTCAATCATTACAAATGAACTTTCATTTGGTCTATTTTTTACATAACTCTTACAAGGGTCTCTCTCCAATTTTCCATAGAAGTAAACAATTTCTTATTTATTGAACAAAATAACAATTGCATACTTTAGGCCGACCATAATTCAAATATTTAAAATCTTTACTCTGGATTGAGGGGCGTAGTTTGTATAATTTTATTATTGAATTAGGCAACATAAGTAATATTATTGTATACTTTTTATCAAATAGACTCAACTTGTTATTTATTTTATAATTTAAAAAACTAATTTACTAATAGTACAATTATATAATAAAATAAATCATTAGTTACTATTGACCCAATGCCCGTAAAACTAATTTAATAATTCATAAATTCTTTATAGATATACAACAAAACAAAAAAGGTACCTTTATAAACTTTTCTTTTAATCTTTTTAAAATTTATTAAAATTCTATTAAAATTTAGAATACATAGAAGGTTATCGGCAATCCACTATGTAGATGCAAGTAATATAATTATCAAGATCAGTAGTTAAGTACAAGTAATTTAATAATAGTAGAACATAAAAATAACAAATTTCCATGGTTACAGTTTAACAATAAAAAAATAAATCTGAATTTTAGAAAATGCAGTTGCAACAAAAGAAGATGTGTTGTCTCAGAAATATATCGCTCTTTAAAAGTTATTCCCAGAAGTCAATAATATTAATTTTAAAAAATTATATCATGTAGCATTTAGATTTTTTTTAAACAGCTTATCAATTTTTGTGTCAATAGAAAGTCTAATATTGCAGTTTTATATTTGGTTTTTACCCGCATCAAAAAATTTCATAAATATGTAGATTCTTTTGCACATCTCACGTGAACACACATATCATGCAATTTATGTAAACAGAATTCTCTTCCCCGAGTTCTAAATCCAGTGTTGCCACAGTTTTTAACATTATGAAAATATTTAAAATAAAAACATGGTTGTTGACCACCCAGACAAAATGCTGTATTTAATCCCTTGTGAGAAACATTAATTGCTCCTGAAAGATTATACGTATTGGCAATCAATAGGTTTAGGCATCTGTTTTAATTTCTGAGACAAGCATTATTATATAATAAAACAAACTAATACATTTAAAAATACACTATTTATATAATAATATAATTATTTGCAATTCTAAAATTAAAAGACATTTATCATACTCATGCATACATATACATATTGGACATAAAGTTTAGCGCACAGGAAATACATATTAAAAAATCAGTAACAAAATGAATATTTCAAAAAATTATATAAGGGTATTACAATGAATGCCATCCATTTCAATATTTTACTGTCAATAGTTCAGTACTTCATGTTGAAATGTTCCTTTGGTTGCAGCAAGTAAATGTTTTCAATTAATACTGATTAATCAATATGTATTTCCAGTGCGCTAAACTTTGTGCGCTAAACACTGTAGAATATCATAATCGGCCAGATCAGATAGAGAAAAAAGTGAGTATAAAAATATCACAAAATTACATATCAACATCTTTAACTAAAGACAAATAAATTTTATTAAATCCATAAAAATTGTCATAAGGTTATTTGACAATTATTGGATTTTTTATGTAACTTAATTAATTTTCTTATTTTACAATTTGAAAATCATTTTCTGTTTATGTTGAATATTTGTTTGCATAAATCTTCCGGTTAGAAATTGGAATTATGACCAGCATAGACATAGGAATGTCATCAGAAACATCAACTGAAATTAAAAATAAAAAAGCAATCAGTTTATCAATATTAAAAATGGAACTTACAAAAGTGTAACCAGAGCAATAAAATTCCATTATTCTCTGATTTGTGTTTGTTTTGTTAAACTAGCCTCCCTACTTAGCTAGACAAATATGACCTTTATGGCTATTTCTAGCTATAATAAATTTTTATACCGAAAAAATGCGAAATATTTTATTTACTAACAAATCAATCGAACATTTCAATTGCAAACTTAGATATTCTAGATTTGAGATAATGTTGAAAATATAACTTTTTCAGAAGTCCTATGTATACTACTACTGGCAGAGCTAATGAACTTTTCCTAGAAAATTATCATTGGAATATCAACAATTTATCCGAGAGTAATTTTATTTTCAGGGTAGGTAACTGTATATTCATAAGAATAGTATATTGACCTACATACAATGATTAGAAACAAGAATTTTTTCCTTATAAAGGGGTGTAGGAACGTTTGAAAAACGGGTGCGAACTGGACTGAAAGGGCAGATTCGGCAACCTTAGGGCACTTTTATTAACCAACTTAAAATTGACGACTAAAATACGATTTTATGCTTTATAAAATGATATATTCAAAACTTTCCTACAACAATCACAACAACAATATAATAATTATATCAATATATTAGAGGTTCATTAGGAAATACACAGTACATGTATTTTTACAAATCTATTGCCTAATATTCTCACTGGCTATACCCAACTACAACGTACAGCAATCAATGAATTCCTATATACTATGTAGCATATTATAGGAATCCATCGACATAGATTTGATATTATCAGCACAGATTTCACAGATTTCTATTAAGTTTGCCGTTGTTTATAAATAAAATATAACCTATATTTAATATTCTGTCTAAATAAATTAAAATTGGTGGGGGGCAGTGGCGGTTATACATGGCTATCGCGCCGAAAGTTTTTTGACCTAGAATGTATTTAAAGGCACCTACAATATAATATGCTCATTAATGGGGGGGAACATTTATTGAGGGCAGGTGCGAACTGTTCGCCCCATTCGCCCCACTTCCTACGGCCCTGTTATAGAGAAACAACAAAGTTCCCCAATAACTTACCAAATAGCTGGATATCATTATTTCTAATTTCATTGACATAGAACATCCAAGAATAAATGCACATGGATTCACTAAAATAAAACATAAATAGTCGAATTCAGAAATCAATAAAGAGCACCTCTATATGCTATGATCTAATATAAAAAAATACTCCCTGGACCAACTTTATCTGATTATCTGTTAAGTAAGCTTTATAAACCGTGTTACTTACTTACTATGCAAGATATTGTACTAAAATGAGTTGTCATTTTGAATCTGAAATCTAAATTTTAGAAGACATTCCAAAACAAAGAAGCATTAATAGATTCATATGGCATTGCAGACTTTTAACAAATATCTTTTTTACACTAGAAATGCATGTACAAAAGATTTGAAAAATTAAATGAATTGTGAAAATAAAACGAGATACATCTAAAATGGGAGTTGTATTATTAGAATGATTTCCAAAACTATGTATATTACATATTTAACATTTTCAAGTCACCTATGCTGTACCTCAGTTAATAAAAAATTTACTCAACAAGAAATATTGAGATATGTAGAATACAATCTTAACTGCAGCAAACATTCAAAATATGAGATAAAAAATAATATCTGTCAAGCCTTCGACAGCACTAACATCAAAAGATGTGTAAAACTATAAATATGGCTTCAACATAAAAACAACATCCCTTCACGATTAAATTAAAACTATGTATTCATGTGCATCTTGTTCTACACCCAAGCTGAAGCATGATAAGATGGCCAGTCAAGCTTGGTGATTGAAAGTACCATCTAGTATATCCAAAATTCATAAAACAATCCGGTCAGAAATGAAAAATGTAAAATATTTAAAATGCAAAACAATAACAAGAAATACGGTGCGGAACTTAGGACCCTCAGTGGTGAATTTTAACTAGTTATATGTGAACACAACCGTCACTCTAGTTATTATTCAAAAATGTAAAAGGCCAAATAAGTACTAGTTGAATTAAAAGGCAGATATGCATATTCCTTATATAAGAAATGTAATGGCCACGGTTGATTGAAGAACCAATGTGACAACTAATACCAAAAATATCAAATAGTGGTTATTATAAGAATTAATTAGAAACAACTACATTATTGCAGTTTTTAGTAAGTCTACCAGAACTACTATTACTAAATCTATTGATTAAAATGGTTAATACCCTGTGAAAATTGATAGTATTATAAGTGATAGAATGTTTTGTAGCAATTTGACAATTATTAGTTTAGTTATAAAATGGATTACTGTCAATATCATGAATTTGTTTGATGATGTAATTAAAGTAATCATCACTAGCCAAAAAAGAAATAACAATTGGAGCAAATGTATGTAGTTTCAGACTACATATCTCAATATTTATAAAAGGTTCATGCCCCATAATTATAACCTACTTTTAACTGTTTAGTCACAAGACAAAGCTTGTGATTAAACAGTTAATTTATGAGTAGCTACAGCTTTCGCTACAACAACAATATTGTCACATGAGGTGATCTAAAACAGTCTATAATGTAACAAAACATTTTAAAAAATTCTGACTGACGTAGCAGCTGGTCGAACTGTATTCATTTTGACAGCTATGAATCTACCACATACGTCAATCACTAACCTAACTGAGCAGTTGTACTCTATCCATCCAGATTATAAATATTCATATAAGGCCTGACATATGATACATCATGATGGTCAGAAAGATATTTGGCGTTTTGGCACATTAATAATTTAGCTCAAAATTAATAAAAACAGAATTCTGCATTATTTATTGCTTCCTCTGGAGGCTATAAATTTGATAAGTTCACAATATCCTCTCTCCCTCTAGTTCGAGGTAAATTAAAGTCACAAGAACATTAATTTCACGATGTATATTTTGTTTCAGAATTGTACAAACACTCATCAAGTTTTTTCAAAGAATTGGCACCCATAGAAGAGATATAAATAGAATTTACATTTCTATGGTCGCACCACCGTCGATGCTAGGGGATTAAACGTCCCCGACCCCATGCTAATAGAATGAAAGTTCCTATTACTAGGTAGAATGTCATTGAACCAAATTCTCTTCTGCAGGTACCTCAAAATGAGAACGCGGATGAATATTCCCAATATAAAATATAATGTGTGAAATGTGCCCTTTAGTCTGCAATATCAAGTTTAGGATAAACTTTTTAAAAATAAATGTTGACAATTTTGGCACATTTTAAAAAGGGCATTCAAGTGATTTTAAAAGTTTTCGCAAAGAATTAAGCTATGGTTTCCAAATTTCAAGAAAACATCTTCCCAAATAATTCCCTGAAAAACTTAATAGAATTTTGCCCTATCCTCTCACATTGACAAATAATGAATTTAAAAAACAAACTCACAAAGCAAAATCGTTTTGCGGTTTAGTTTTAAATGATTTTTGGACAACATTATTGTCTCGTCTACTATTCTATGCCAAGCCTCATAAACTTATGCATTCCACTGAAAACATCTCTTACGTAGGGCACCTACCCAAACAATATAAAAACCGTTGAGGTCATGGGCCATTTGAACTTAAACAGAGATAAATCAAATCCACTATCCTCCCCCTCATTTCTATAACAAAACAGCGCAATCTGGAGTAGACCTTATACACACTGCCACTGAAACTGTGTCTAACAAACCAAAATTGATTGTTGTATTGCTCAAGCAACATCTACATAGGTACCAGCTAAAGCTCGCTAATGAAGTCAAGTTCTGCTAAATCCTCGGCGGGTGCCGATCCGACTTCTGATTCAATCTGGTTGCGTGTTCTCCGATCTGCCAATATTTGTCATATTTCAGACAACTTACCTAATAGCTATCTAAGTATATCGGTACACAATGATCCCTCATAGTAAACTAATATCTCTTTTTTCTCTCTCAATTAGGTAGAGCAAAATGATATATTGAATTTTCGGTAATTTATTATCCAAACCAAATTATCAGATAGGATAAGAATAACCAAGATAATAAAATAAAATTGGAAATAATGGAAGTCAAAACTTGAGAGGAAAATTGCACCGCCTATACCCAAGAAATTGAATTATGGTATCTTATTTTTGGTATGTTTTTAATTCACTATGATACTCTGCTACGCAATTTCATGTTATGTGAACGAACATTCGTCTAAACAGAAAAAATATTTTTTGTTATACCTATTTAACTTTGAATGGAATGATAGCAAAATATGAGTTCAATATCTATCTACATTTATGGAACTACAAAAATCATATTACATTTATTTGCTTACAATTTTGCATATTAGAAAGTAGTCCAAAATGTCCCAACCGATATATCAAAATTTCGCATCAGCAAATAAAATTCTCTTTTAGAAATTCTCCCACAAATTTTATTTTATTGAGAACAAACATCACAATCGACAATAGTTTACCGTTTAATGTCAATTCAAATTCAGTATTTCAGGAGCATGATAAAATTCGTCAAATAAAGTTGTTAATTGTTCATTCTAATGTGTACGCATTGTATTTTTGGTGCACTTTCTTATTTGAGAATAAATGTATTCTAAAACGAAATTATGTTTATTTTACTGTTTTGTATTATCCGTACTATCTGTAACGAATTTTTAAATCGACAACAGCCTGGTGTAGCATTATCTCAATTTTATATCACAATTTTAGTTTATTTAAAAATAAATCTGTCAATTTGCAAACATCACGATTCACAAAAAACAGCGGCGCAAATTGGCAATATTAGGCCGACAACCACGAAATAAAATGCAAAGGAAAACATCTATTAATTCTTCATTAAATGTGTTTCTTGTAACCACGAAATAAAATGCAAAGGAAAACATCTATTAATTCTTCATTAAATGTGTTTCTTGTAACAACAGTTCAACAAAATACGGTATCTACTTCAGAAAGAAAAAATAAAACAAGAAACATGGATTTGTTATGACATTCAGTGTTTCTTAATAATTTAGCTTCATTGTGGCCTAAATTATATCGATTGCAGTGGCCATACAACGTACTCATTCTACATAATTTTAAAATATTTGTTTTCATATTGAAGTACAGAGATATTTTAAAAATATAATGGCACATTTTTATAAAAGCCCTTTTAGACAGGTTCTAAAATTGGTATCTTATGACGCCATTCAGAACATATTTCCCAGCTATACTACCCCGACCCAGAAGCAAAAAGACAACAGACTTTCCTCACTAGTCCATTCTTCTCATTTTATATACAATTAAACTCGATTGAGCATTTATAGCACTTTCGACGTCGATCAAAAGATTGACTTACTAAAAGCCCCAAAAGTTAAGTTCCAATAAAAAACAAACATATTTCACTTCTATCTCATAAAATCTATTGACAATGAATATTGGTTATCAATTACAATTTTGTTATTTACAACGAAAACGGGCTTGAATAGATTTGAACGAGGTAAAATCTTTTGGTGTTAATTTAGGGTTAGGTGAGGCCTTTTAAGATCGTATAATCTTTGTGTTAACGATTTAAGAATGTGTGTGCATCAGGTTAGTTAGGGTTAGAAGTGTACAAGTAGAAGTAGATATATCAAATCTTCTACCTAGCAAATGTGTTCTGAGGGGGAGGGTACTACACTCCATGAACAGTTAACAAAAGAAACAGCCACTTTTAGCAGATATTCTCATTAAACCCAGCCTATAACATACTTTTTTTGCATAATATAGATATCATTATCATTTTGATTCAATTAGCAAAATTAATATTCATTTTTTGTTATTGTGTTTAGCAAGTAAGAACTTCAGTCGCAGGTTGCATTGTTTTTTAGAATCAAACAAAATACCTCTTAGTCTTAAAATAAGAACAGGAACATTAACTGAATCGCTGTCCTCATGCAATTGAAACCTTTTCCAATATTATCCCACAAAAACAGCTGCAGGGCTGAAAAAACAACGATACAGCGTTTAATTTCTATAAAAGATGTAAGCAAAATTATTGTAATTTTGAAACATTTTTTTAGTGGAAAACCATTGGGTCGGTTATTTTTTGCAGCCCTAGTAAATAAAATGCAGTTTGTTTAAACAAAACGATAATGCAAATTATTATAATCATTTAATGCGCATAAAAATTCATCTTTGATGACAGTATGAATAGTTAGATACTTACTGAACAAACATAAAAGATTCTCTTCGCAAATAACCTTAATTATCTATTAAGCAGAATACTTTGGAAATTTGATTTTTAAGGACTGATTTATAAGAATTCATTTTTGCTGATGGTATGAACAAACAATCTTAATTACCTAACCAGTAGAATAGTTATTAAAAAAACAAATCATCTTATTTGTTGTAAATAATTAGCCTCACAAATTACTAGCAGTAATGCAGTTATATTCTTCTAAATGAGTAAATATAATTCAAAAGACATTACAATTTGAAAACAATCCAAAAATCTTCTTTGATGTCGTAAAAGTATTTCATCTCAGAATTTGAATATTCTCTTCGTTTTTTGAAGCATTATATTATTTATTTAATAATTTAAAAATCTCCAAAGCACATCATACCTACTACTTTTGTTTGCGTGGCGGTAGTAACTATTCTGCTCACCATGTTCCAACCAGCTGCACCTGACTTCCAGGCAACAGACCTACACCTTTTTGCTCAAAGACAGAACTGCCCGTAGCCAGAAGCACAATGATCTGTTTGTGTTGTTTTTCCTGAGAACTGTCAGTGGAGTTCCCTTCAGAGGGACTGATAGACGGGCCTATTGGCTCATCGTGAGCCCTATTCATCGTGCAGTATAGCAGACAGACACCAAAATTGTCCACACGTCGTTCTATCGAGGCCACTGGAGACAAATCAACTAAGAAAGAGAATACCAAACAATACTTTGGAAGCAATACATCTTAATATGAAGTTGCAAAACATTCGGATACATATTAAGCAAATTATGCTCTGTTATACAGGCAGCGTAGCAAAATATTGTATATTCTTTTGTATTAAAATCATCATTCTTTTCTGAGTGTTTAATGCATAATTACAAGCTAAACAGCCCATCTAACTGGAAAACAAAATTATTCACTCACAGAAATGAATGCAACAAAATCGTATTAAAGTTTAAACACTGACACCTTTAAATATACAGCCCCGCTCATTAAAAACGCTGCACATTTTATAATGTTATTTTTAACAGTCACTGTGAGAAAAGTATAGGTCCAACAAAGTTTAAAAGTTTGCACAACTATCCAATGACTTGCTTGAAGGTTGTGTGAAAATGTTAATATAATTTTCTCACAGTGTCTGTTTAAAATAACATTATAAAATGTAAAAATCTAAGGGTGCAGCGTTTTCAATGAGCGGGGCTGTATCTCTAAAATATAATATACATTAATAGAATATTTCCAATTACTTCGGGTGTTCCATAAGTAGTGAGAATGCAAGTTTATTTATATAAGAGGTATATTTGCAACAATAAGTATAAGTTTATTTGGTAATATATTGTCCTACTGAGTCAATGACCATTTGGCAGTACTCGTTGTCCAAACAAATTTGGACTTCCTTTTGTCAAGGAATTCCCTGGTCGCCATACAGATACAGAAGAGACATTACGCTTCTGAAGATCCTATGTCAGAATATGATACACAATAGTCGATAGAACCTCACATCAATACTATAGTTGACGCACCGAAGATTTAGAATCCTCTTCTTTCATTTTCTCAATGATCTAAATGGAATGGTCTCAGGAGTTTGTGCTGTTTTTGGACGACCTGATTTGGACTTATCGCTGCACAAGGGGCTATATTTTTTGCTGATCAGCTTCCCGGAACCCGGTGAACCAATGGAAGACTAAAGATTTACCGGGAGCATAATCGCTATGAGGCTCTTCTAAATCTTCAAAACAAGTTTTGTCCACAATGCCTAATTTGAAATGTGTATTGCATAAAAAAGGAAATACTCAGCTTTATAATTCATTATAAAAAAATCTGCGTTGCACTAATGAATAGGTACTTGTTTCAAATTAGTATAGACGTAACACTATGCATACTATTAAATTCAAATTATTAGCCAACGATAGCTATTATAATAAGCTATAGGCATATAGTAAATCTATTCTCACTAGTTATGAAACACCCGAAGTATTTCACAACTCTTATTCTAAAAAGTTTACATAATTTGTTAATTTCTCTGAAACAAAAAGAGTTGTTCATGTAAACACTTTTATGGCTCAGAGAATGTTCAGTAGGACAAATCTTAGGTTTAGACAAAAATCATTATCTACCATACCTAATTTTAAATCACATCTGATATCTCTATTTTAAAAAAACGACAAGAACGTATCTACATCGATAGAAGTAGGTACCTACCATAGATATTGTATCTTACATACACATGTATTAAAAGTAATATACAATATCTATGGTACCTACTTAAAACTCTTTTTTTATGAAAGTCAGCATGTCTCTGGAATGGAGTCTTAATTACTCAGAGGCACAAAAATAAAATAATGTTCCCAACACTACAAGTATCACCATTATCAGCACTTATATTATTTTCGTCTCCAATTCAGCAGGTCCAACTTCTGTATGTAGAATATAAAATATACACATTTACCAAACATTTCGACTGGAAACTACAAGCAAACTTCCGTCCGTTAATGCGACAAACATAAATTTAATGAACATAATAATATGTACATAAAATAATAGACTCAACGATACTCAGATTCGATGTTTAAATCATATAAAAAACTGTTTTCAATTTCCTCAAACTCTAAACCTAAATATTTAGAAGTAACGGCAAAACATCCTGATTCAAGGCTTCTTCTAGATATATAAATTGCTGTAAGTTTCACAATATGTATATAAATTTGTAGGGAAAATGTTTCAGCATATTGAGTCCTACTGGGAGACCCCAGAATGAACCAGATGAAGAGTCCCACTGTATGGATATCACGGAAAGTATAAACAAAATTAAAAAGGTTAAATATTTCACAGAAACGCACATTAAAATTCATCAAATTCTTCAAAATATCACAACAAAACATTCTCAAGGTACCACAATTTTATAAAAATTACTCTATGGTTTCATCTTAATAGAATTCCTTTGTTAATATAAACAATAAGATGTTCAAATCCAGTTACAGGTTTCCACATCACACCTGGTGCAGTTATTAAAGAAATAACTGTAATGCCTTATTTGTTGCACCATGATCTACACTGTTACAGAATCTCTATATTTCTCTGTTACGTGCACCTCTCACTCAGAATATCAAAATGCACAAATATCCAGATGCTTTTAACGCTCTATTAGAAATTGAAGTCTCCTTAATAGCCCAGTCGTCGTTGAATGGACTTGTAAAGTTACTTGCTGAAGGTAAGGACATTTGCAAAATTGCTCACTGCTAGTACAAACTGTCTCAAATAGAAGTTCAGCGACTAAATTAATTACGAAGCTCACTGCTTACTTTTATAAGCTGATGAGGCTGCCTTGTGTTTCTCTATGACATAATCAGAAGCTCTCCGTCTTACAAATTGTGCAAGTTTAACAGCAAGTCCTCCTCTACAAGAAAATAACACAAAATAACATTGTTTTCAATTCATTCACATTAAATATCTACTTACTACTATTACTACCTTGCTAGTAGTAAATAAAAACATGAATTTGAATCTTTACTGGAAACAAACATACAAAACTTAAAATTTAATTAAAAAATCGGGAAAGTCTTCGACCGAATTGACTATAATCTAAGTAAAAGAAGTGTAAAATTATGGTTTCAACATAGAAACAACAACTTTTCAAGATCAAAACAAAACTAAGTAATCATGCGCATCTGGTTCTGCAAAACAATAACAAGAAATATTGTGCGGACTTTGGTTATTATTGGCATAATAGCTGTTGCTAGGGATATTGGTGCAATTTTCAAATTAATACTTTTGTAAAGGAAAATGTCAAAAATGCTCTTCAACTACGACAAATAGCTTGAGACTGATCTCAAAAGCTCATTCATTTTCTCTCAAATCTTCAAATAAATAGCGTTTCCATTCTACAAAACAAAGAAATTGAATATCTAAGGAATCGTATTTTATCGTTTTAGAAAATCAGTTATGGAATTGATAAACGTCTCAAACAGCTCGAAATAATCCGATGACGAAAATTTACAGTTTTATGTTTTAGTATTAAAAAAACTATTTCGATTGAATTCTTTATAAAAAATATCTGACTTTCAAATAGCAATCAGAAATCGAACAGAATATAACGTACTGAATGGAAAGGACAACACCTTCTGCTAACTAAATTACTGCTCCATCGAATCTTACTTGAGAAATCGATTTTTCTTATTCGATCCATACACTCTTTGAGGGGTCGGCACTTTCCTCTTCATCTTCTCTGGCGGAGTGTGCAGCAACTGCAAGGTTGAAGTAGGGGTGTCTTCTGATTGCTCAGATATCACTGCCTCACAGGATTCCTAAAACCACAACGACAACTATATGAGTTTTTTTTTATTATAAAATCTATTAAAAGCAAGCAACCCTTGCAGAAAAAAATCAACAGTTTATATAATGAATTAGCTGTACCTACGTGTCAAATGAGAACATTGATGAAATATTAGAAAAACAAATGGATTCAAATTCCTTGTTGGTTATTACATAATATTTTAAATTCTCTATTTATATAAGCAATGGGCAAAATTTTTCTGTTAACAAAATGATTTTCCGTGCATATTATTATTGCAGGAAATATTCAAAACCTTTTATTCACTTAAAATATTTTTTTAATATAAATATAAAATGACAATCCAGACAAATTTATTTTTTTGCAACCACTATCAAATAGACCAACTCACCATGCATTATGACAAATAGTAATTGTTATTTTTTTCTATAGAGGTTGTAGAACCCTGAATCATTTGTTTGTGTAATACATGGTATGTATAGAACAAAGCAAGGACTACCTGGGAAATCATGCTCCTGCTTCCAAGAGCAGTGGGTGACCTCGGATGTTGTGAGAAGATTGGTTCTTCATCCTCTTCACTGGATATAGAAACAGAATCCAGAGATTGATCAGACACAATGGCAGATGAATCTAAAATAATAAGTTACCTATATAAAGTCATAACAATACCAATTAAATTTAGATCATTTTACCTGTTATTTAAATAATTTTTTTCATTAGTAATAAGAGTGTTCCCGATTACAATTTAGATCGAAATAATTACAACACTACTTTTTCTTGTTTTATGAGGTAAATCAAGTCTTTTTAAGGACTTAAAATTGTCTAAAAATGAATTTAGACATTTTGCTCCACATAAAAGTATTTTGAGATGTAGATGTACAGCTTTCGACACCAACATTTTACGTAAAAATGTTTGCTGATGTCACTAGGTCCCTAAAAGGACATATTTACCCCCCCCCCCAAAAAAAAAACAAGAAAAGTATTTGTTGTAGTAATTTTGATCAAAAAGGTATTCAGGGCAACCATAGCAGGATAGTATCACACAATGCTCTGGATTAGTATGCAATATAAAGTCATAATTATAGATCATTCCCAGTAGATAAGCAGATGGTAAGCATTAAAAACCCTTAACTGCTTACCTAGCACTAGACTAAGTCTTGGCCTTTTCCTGCTATTGTCCACTTTGGCTGAAGCAGTTGATGTACATGGCTTTTCATCAGTAAAAAGTTTCATAGGTTTTAATTTAGTTCTCTCTTCAGTGGTCTTGCTTTGTCTTCCAAACACAGGACTTTTCTTCTTGTTGTTAAACATTTGGTTAGAAAATTCTGATTTTATTGATGACCACTCATTGTTGATTGAATTAGATTCATTCAAGATTCTAAAATTGATAAGCATTGGCAAGAATAAAATGTAAAGTCAGATAGATAAACTTCCCCACCCCCAGTACCTGACCAAAGAAAATAAAAATGATGTGGACAAAATAAAACATTTCAACAAACAAATTTTGTCAGACAATGCAGGCAACTGCAATTTAAAGGGGAAAATCATAAAAAAATAATAGAATTAAAAATGTATCGACTGTTAGAAACAACCCTAGTAAAAGTCAAGCAATTAATATGCATAAACACATATGTTTGTATAATTATGGATAACTAATGCGATGGGTTCTCCAACATACCTGATTGGACTCCTTCATCACTCAAGATTCGTACATTTCTTTTTTAAATTTGAGGGTTTACAAATTTTTTCGCGGGTATACATAATTTCACATTTTGTTAGAAATTTATTTTCATTAGCAGTACAAGTACACTATGCAGGGAGTATGCAATTTGTTTAAATTGTGGATATCGCATACTCCTCCACTATATGGTTTCAAGTTTCAAATTCTAAGTGAATTCCAGGAGAAATTAATAATACATTAAATCAAGGAAAAGAATGGCTTCCAATCACCCCTCAAAACCACATATCTCCACCTTTTTTATTACTGCACAAAGTACAAAATACATGACAAACTGTAATATAGTTGTGTAAGTTCTGCTAAATGCATTAGACATAAATATGCTATGTACATAAGTTTTTTTTTAAAGAAATTGCATAATCACTTTTTGAATGACATAATACTGTCATTGATCTTCGATAGCTCCTCTTCTTTTTCAAGAGCATTTGACTTAGTGATCAGTAGAAAATCATGCTTTTCAGCTTGATTGGAAAAATCATTTGCTGATTTATGAAAAGCTGAGATCTTTTCTTCAAGATGACACTTATTGCATTCAGGGCTGTGAGTTCATCATCATCTGCTTTCCATTTCTTGGCAACTTCTTCTTTCTTAGTGCACTCAATAAGATAAGTCAGATATCTGGCAGAATGAGCAGAATTGAAGAAGGTCTTTGTTGAGATTCACATTAAAAATACCACTAACTGATTGTATATGATCAAACACGATGCATTGAGCAACAAAGGTATTCTCACTTAAGTTATCAACTTCCATTTGCTTGTTTATGGAGAAAGTTCTCTCCACTGTAGCCTGTCCATGTGGCAATATTAGCATTATGGAGACAAATTTCCATAATTTTGAGAATGAAGGCTGGCCATTCAAGTATTTTGAGAAAATAATGTCAACACAATTCTCTGAGGGAAGGAATGTTCTAAACTCATGAAGATTGGAAGCAACAATTTCAAGAATGAATTTTTTTAACTGGTCAAGTATTTGGTTGCAATCTTTCTCAAGAACCTGAAAAAATTAAAATATCAATAAAGAGATGTAAAATATTATGATTTTAGACTTTTAAATACAGGATAACTTATTATAACCTATGTACAGGTTCATATACATAATTATGTTTTAACTTTTTTGCTGCAACTAGACTCTTCAGATTTGATTTCATCTTGTTTGACAAGTTTCATTTGGCTAGCTTTCGAGGATCAAGACAGTCAAGCTGTTTAACCAAAGCATAATTTACAGGAGCATTCTTCAAAATATGAAGTATGGTGTTCAGCAGAAAGGATTTTGCCTCCATGCATGGCAGACTATTCACTATTTATTTTCTTTTCTTAACAGTTGCTCATCTTGTTCTGTAGCACTAAATCCAACATCAACCTTTGCAGAGGCCAGGTGAATTGTGCTATCAGATAGTTAAAGAAACAGCAATTTGAACAAAGATATCTTTAACAAATTCATTTTGACAAATCAAAGAATCAAAGTTAAGAGCACCACATGCACAAAATTGCTAACATTGATTGATCAACTTGGTATTCCTGCAAAAATGGTTTCAAAACCCAAGCTATGGAAAGAAAACACTCAACCTTAGCCTCCAGTAAAGGATTCTTTAAGGCTTGGATAATAATCTGGAATAACATTTGTTGCTGGCTTTGACACACCTTTTTGCTCTGTAGATTTAATGTAAGCCTTTTTCTATGGTAGTACCTCCAAGAATCATTCACTAACAGGAATGTTCTCTAACTAGCAATGCTTGCTAAATTTCAATGAAAACACAGTGTGCTGTTTAAAACTTATAAACATATGAAATGTATACTTATATAAAATATAAATACTGCATAGCAGCAATTCTTCAAAATGTTTGCTAGCATGTAGCAATTTATTTAAATTCCATTAAAATCTACTGCATTATAGAATGAATAAAGGGTATCAAAGTCAATGACACATTTTCGAGGATTTCAAGTGTTCTGTAAGAACCTTGATCACTGTACAGCAACCAATTATTAACCATATGAAATGGATGTTGTGACAGTGAATGGTTTGGCATTGGATAAGGTGTGTGCTAAGAATGTATTGGCTCCCACTACCTGTTGAATTCATATGTAGAAATGAATATGAGGATGGTTTTAATGGCAGTGTGATAGTTGGTGGGAAGCTTGTCAATAACCTCCATTATGCTGATGATAAGACAATGGTAACAACCTTGAAACCTAAAATGCCAGAACCTGTTGATAGGGTGGTAGTTGCAAGTGAAGAAGCTGCACAGTCCCTGAATGTTAACAAAGATGATGATTCAAATACTATTGTAACAGTTGGCAAAGAACCCATTGACATTGTTGACTCATTCAATTTCTAGGGATCTATCATAACAAATAAAGGTGATAGTGCAAAAGAAATGAAAGTTAGGCTGGCAGTTGTAAGGAAAGCTTGTGTTGACATGAATAAACTTTGAAAATCTCATAACCTCTTAGTGGTCTTCAGTATTGCACTATATGGCTCTGAAAGCTGGATTCTGACTCATGACAAAAACCTCCCACATCAATGCTTTTGAATTTTGGTGTTGGCCTTGCATGTTGCAAACCAGCTGGTGAGATCAGGTCACAAATGTTGACATAAGAATGAAATTAAAGAACCCTGATAGTTTGGTGTCTAGACTTAATACCTGAACGCTGCATTATTTTGGCCACATAAAAAGAAATGGATCAGACAGTCTAGAGAGGATGGTGAGGGATGGGAAAATGGATGATTGTGGTAGCAGATGTCTCCAAAATAATCTGGATTGATGATGTCAAATAAATGACAGAAATGAACAGCCAACAACTCAATGTGGTGATGCTGGATTGGACTCAATGACAAGAAGTCATATTAGAAGCCATGAGATGACAACAGATGCCATGATTGACTCCACACACACAATGCACATGATAATATCACCAACTCTATTATAGAGTGTAATTTCTTCATACATAATATGAATGAAAAAATGCATCTATATAAATACTGTTATACTTCTACAATAACTAATAAGTCAAACAATTAGAGTTTATTTTGGAGGGACACCATATAAAGTCAAAGCTGCTATTCCACTTGGGTTGAATTTAGAAACACAAATGACAATACCAGAAACATCAAGAAGACAGTTCTATAAACAGAAAATGATCCTCATAAAGTAAAAATGTACTGAGTCTTCCAAATTTTTTAAAATTTGTATAGGTATTAAAATCTATGTACCTAATAATATCACAGAGGTTTTTATCATTGAGGAACAAATCGATGGCAATTTCACGAACCGTCGTATGAGAAAAAATACTACTTTTCAGTAATGTTCTATGAAATTTTCTTATTTTTCAGATCCTCATTTCGATACTTAAAATTATTTAATGATCTATCTATCACATAACTGTTCATCTAGGATGTTTTCTATCTACTAAAATATCGAAAACGAAAATGGGGGGAAAATCTTATAAATTATAAGGCTTCAAACTTATACTACAGTTTGTGAAATTACATAAAGCTGATACGACACTCATACTACACTTTGTGAAATTAAAATTTCATTACAAATTCTTATACGATCACATTTAAATACACGGAAAATTAAAATAAGTGCATATTAATGAGTCTACATTACTATATTATAAGTATGGTACACTAGATGGTATAGAATATAACAATAAAAAAGATTGAATACAGTCTGATAGTTTAGATAACTGAATGAGGTAAATGTTTGTAAAAATTTTGATTGTCCGGGTGCCTAATAACCGGAGTAAGACCAGAACATAAACTTAAGAGGTCTCCATATTTTTCTTTGGAAAGTTTCAGCGGTTGGTTTTGGGCTCAGAACTTACCAATCTATTGTTTTGCAACTTCAAATCGTGAAACTGTGGTTCCTGGTGGCTCATCTTGAACTGGATAATGTCTGGCTTATCTCTATTAACAGACAATTGTGCTACTAAGGTCCGGTCAATTGTTGTTCCATCTTCAGCCATTCGGACTCGTAAAGTTCCAATCAGAAACGTCATCTGTAACAAGATTTATAACTTTATATGGAGGGGTTCGACTCATGCTAATCTGGGCTGGAACATCAATGTCGGATTTATGGATAGCTCGTTCAATACACGCATACATGGAATCTCCTTCATTTTGCCCGTGGTAGGGTACCATAATTACAAGACGAATTGCACTTACACTGATTTCCAAAATAAATGGAAAAACTTGCTAATAAAACAAAACGGGAAGCAACTTTTATCAATCAATAT
>JAUYWI010100193.1:0-35305 GCA_034780595.1 Parotoplana pacifica | reverse complement strand
GGTATACGTAGCCGCATCTGAATGTTTACTGGTATTTAATTATTTATTGTAGATAAGATTTTTGCTTAGGTAATATTATTTCTATGGTTTATCCATTAACCCTTGGTTGATTGATGGTTTCATTATATCTTGCTGAGGAGGGGCGGGGTATCTGCGTACTACCCCATGTAATTCTTGCTTAACATTTAACTAAAATTCAGTACATTTTGGATATGTTGAAAATATTTATGACAATTGAAATGGTTAACCTGAGCTGATCGCTTAATATATGAAAATGAAGTTTCCAGACTTAGACCTGACATTTTTTGGAAACGTCATAACCGATCAAAACACTTTTCAATATTTTTGAATTATTGATTTCATAACAAAATGTATGTTTTATTTTTATTTTTAAGGAAATTTACTAAAATAGTTCTAAAATATGTTTCACAAAACATCTTTACTTGTGGGCGTCTTTTTCTGGCTGGCTTTGGGATTAAATTCTGATTTTCATAAATGCATACAATATGTACCTACATATCAGTTGCTTTATTGGAGTAGAATATTCCAATGAACTGTCCATAATTTATGGTCAAGTTAAATTTTGCTTAACTTTATTCATTCTATCTAGCAAATATTATACTTTTAACATTGGTTTAATTTTGATACAAAATTCCACTAACTTTTTAGCGTCATTATATTTTAGGTTAAGAACTTATCATTATAGGTTATGATCACAGATTTCTTTTCTATATAAAAACAGTTTTGTAAATATCTACTAAAACCAATTTTGAATTTAGCATTAGACTTTTTAAATCATAAAACAACATTTTAAAGCCTTTTGTTTCCCCAAATTTGTTTGACTTCTTACTGAATTTTAAGGCAGGTAGAGTTTCAGCAAATTAACCCAATTAACTCCATTGTGACGTTCAGTTTTTATGAAAAATATTTACATGAACAAAATTCGCACGAGTCTGATGACCATTTTTATAAATTTACTATGCATGATATCATTGGTTGTGGGGTATAGAACATATACTCCCGCTAACTAGAAAGGGGTGAAACATTATTTTTGTATAGAAAAGTTCTTTCCCATGACATTAGTAACAATATTTGAGAAAACATTGATACTTTTTAATTTTTTTGTTTCTTTGATCTTATATTAATATACTTTTGATGTTATAAGAGCCGACTTCACTGTATTTTTATAATTTTGTTTAAGATACCAGCTAGATGGTTGCCTAATCTAATAAAATATTTGTTATTCATTTTTAATTGAAGATACATCAATATTTTTTTTTAAAAACTCATAGCAATTATTTCATTTTGTTTGGTCAAACACAGATATTTAGATAAAGGGAATGTCATTTAAAAAAGTAATATTTGGGTACTATCAACTAAATGACTGAGTAGAGAAGTCTCAATAGTTCAGTTGTCTTCTCCGAACTACATTCTTTGTTGAGATGTATATGATCCCCCCAAAAGCGTTGGCGGCACACACATACATCACGAAATCTGGGAAATTGTCAGAATTAGTCTCAAGTGCTCTCATCATTTGATAAATAGATAGAAATTAATTTCACAGCCAAAGTTGATTATGATGAACTCCTAAAAAATCGATGGTGATAGATATTTGATTGAACAAGATTTGTCAGTCCAAATAAACTGTTATTATATGTATTATATTTGACTTTGTTGGCTTAGATATTGTACATTTTTTCCTAATATGAATGAATGAACAGAATCCTGTATCATTTTGTCACAGAGCTGAACAACAACACCCAGAATTTTGAGCTAACACCCTTGAAGCCTTTTTGTCATTAATAGTAATGATACTCATTTTGATAACTTAGTTTATTAGAAATTTGGAGCAGGATTTGATATTTAAAGATTAATGTAACACTCTTAATCGTCATTATAAATATTAAAATTAAAAAAACATACATATTAGGTATGTACTGTTTAGCTGATAATTTGTTTAATTTATATATTTTTACTACATTCATTTCTGTTTTTTTCTCATTGTACGGATACTGAAACTTTTAGTCGCTGATGTTTAAAATACTGCTTATCTAAAGTTTCTCTAAACTACCAATAGAACACTGCAAATTATGAATGCATTTCCACATTTTATTTAAATGGTATCCAGCTCTATTTATATATATTCGCTCGGTAATTTAAATATAAATGTATAAATGGTTATTTACATATCTGATTTATTTTTAAAAATATTATACTGTCTCAAATATTTTTTGGTAAAAGAACAAGTTTGTGAATAAATAACGAATTGGTTATCAGTTTAGTGAACGTGCCAACTTTTATTAGGTCAGTCGACTGGTTTATAGCATAAATAATAGCCTTATCGCTTATTATATTTGCTATATTTATCGAAGAAATGAACGATTAAGCATTCTCTTGTTTGTGATTTATGTGTTTTGCTTTACTTCAATTTATTAGAATTACATTTTACTACTAAAGAGTGATAATCTTCTTCACTTCCTTGGCCATATGAACATGGTTTCTTTTTAGTAATTTGAAAAAAATAGATATTTTATAATTATAAATATGCCAAATTTTACTGGTCATATTCTAATTTTGTGTGATAGGCACATATGCATAAAATAAATGATCATATGATGACTAATTGCACAATTAATACATTCTTGCTAATATTTTACTTATACATAAAAACACAACACTTGTTTTAGAAGTAATTTTCTTTATTAAAAATAATATAAGTTAAAGATCAAATTGAGTAAAATTGATTTAATTAGTTATTGTGTTGAATAGTACTTAGGTAGTTTTTCTTCCGATAAATAGGTAACTAATTTTGTTTTTCAAATAACGGTTTGAAGTGTTGGTTGGATCTGTGTTCAACAGTAGATGAATAAATGTTTTACAGGATTAGTCTATTTCGATTAACACTATCTGAGTTAAAATTATGAATAGTGTTACTTGCATAAGATTTAGTACATTATAAAATAAAATAATTTAATTTATTATATTTAATTGTATACTATTTGTACCTAAATTAGTTTTTGTCAGCTGTTCATCTGCAATTGATTCTGCTGAGTGAGGTTTCTAGCCTGCTTTTTTTCTCCAGTTTGTACATCATATTAAGTTTGCCGTATAAACTTATATTCGAGATTATTAGAACATGTAGACGCTTGCATATTATAGATAAGAATAATTATAGTCGGCCTTTTGGATTTGTACGATTAATTCATTTATTAACGATTATAGTAAATTGTTTTTTGTAGTCTACTGTGATTCTAATTTAGCCTACTGATCCCATCAGACAATCACAGTTTTCCTATGCAAGATGTTAATTAGGAGCTTCTATGTTGTGCTGGATAATCCTTGTTACTTGTGGTCGATTCTTGTCACACAATCATCACCACATATTCATGCATTTTAAAACTCATCACTCATCGATAATTCTTATGACACATCATTACTCATCCTTAACGCCTTGTCATTCATCATTACTCATCATTAACACCTTGTCACTCATTATTCATCCTTAACGCCTTGTCATTTATCATTACTCATCCTTAATAGTTTGTCACTCATCATTACTCATCCTTAATACGTTACTCATCATTACTCATCCTTAACACATTGCCACTTATCTTTTTAATAGGTTTTCAATCATCATTAACACCTTGCCACTTATCTTTTTAATAGGTTTTCAATCATCATTAACACCTTGTCACTTAATACTGATCCTTAATACTTTGTCACTCGTCTTGTTACTCATAGTTAGCACCTTGTCACCCATTACTCATACTTAACACCTTGATACTCATCCTTAATACTTTGTCACTGATCCTTAACAAGTTGCTACTCATCCTTAACACCTTTCACTCATTACTAATACCTTGTCACTCATAGTTAACATCTTGTCACCCATCTTAAAACCGAGTCACTCATTACTCATCCTTAATACGTCGTCACTCATCACCTTGTCACTCATGCTTTACACTTTTTTACACATCACTACCATCTTAATGCTTTGTCACGCATCACCACTCGTTTTCAGCTGGTTATTATAATAAGATAGATCTAACACATTTTTTATATGGATGATTTTTTCTCAGATCCATCCTCTCCAACTTTTCAAGTTCATATTTGCTAATTTTAAAAATCTATTAGATTGTAAAATAATACCTTGTTAAAATAGGTTTCGAAATTTTATTGATTATTGAAGTATTCTTATTTTAATTATATTCTATACATTCCTTTACATATTATTTTAGCTAGCATAGATAGATGTTCTAAGTTTATAATTTGGACCTCATAGTCAATTTATTTCTCCTGCGTTTAGCCATATGTATATACATATGTACTTGGGTTGTTTGTTTGTTTCAGTTTTTAGTCTATGTGTTATAAATGTCATAATGGTGAACAAACTTTCATTAATCGAATTTCTGCTTATAGGTGGTACATTACCGACTTTTTTAAGATACCTTTGTGCAATATTTCAACTAGCTACACACAGATTGTATTATTAATTAGCAATTAAGGGCATACAACTGCCATAAACAAAAACGTTACATTAAATGATACATGCTAGGCTAAAAGCTATTTTAGGTAACTGAGTATTTTGCATTATTGAACATCATAGAATTGTGTTTACTGTCAACTGTTTTAATATTTCCAATTTGGATGAATTGCTTTATATCTTAATGATGATCATAATTTGTGTCTGAGATTTCCATAATGAACCATTTTTCTTCCTATTAGATCATACAATTCTGACTGCTTTTTATGATCAGATAACCTGGTTTATCAGGTGTCCAACTACTCTGCATGTTGTTTAAACCTTAATCTCCATTAGCATCTATTAGCTCCAATGGTTTCTAGAAAGAAATAGTTATAATCAAATGACATATTTTTTTGGAAAAAGATATCATTGAAATAAATATACATATAATGACATCTAAAAAAATTAGTACGATCCAATCTGTTTTCAAACCTGTAAACTTATTCTATTTATATAATATGAAAAAATAAAATTATTGTCGGGAATTTCTCTTTTTATATAAAAAATCTTATCGTATTTTACAAATAACGATGTAAGAAAAGTAATTTGATTATTAGAGAACGAACGATATTAATGTCTATAAATTTGGTGTTCATAATGTCAAATCGAGATCCATTATAGACCAAAAATGTTTTGTATTAGTCTGCTAAATTGGTTAATTGTGTTAGTAATTAAATTATCATAATATGTATTTTTTAGAGTTTTTCTGACTGATAAATCTTTCTTCTTATATGTGTGGAAACAACCCATTTAATGTAGAGAATCCGTTAGGAAATAATGTGACATTATAGTCAATAATGACGACAAATGGTGCTAGCCTTTTATTTTCGTTCTAATAGGACATATGGCAATGATATCCTTTTTAGTGTCTGCATATGAAGTAATTCATTCTAGAATACATCCTGTACAGCTGGTTTACAATGATTGGTAGATAGTTAAGTCACAACATGTTTTAGATAAGACAAACAGTTGTATTCCATCCATCTAATATGTATTTATTTCATCTGAACTAAAATTTGAGTTTCGTTTATTTTGTTATACTTATTTGTCCATAAAGTGTGAGATATTTCACCCTAATCACAATATTGTCTTATCCTCTCTTTTGATTATCTAAATTGCTGGTTCAGTAGCGTAGCGAATATCAACTCCAGGGTTTATGGCGCCTTAACATTTGCCAGTAAAAGTCAATTTTGGACACTTTAGAACACTTGTTCTCCTTTTCAAATTATTTGCTGATCATGTAGTACAGTTCACCCTACAAATTTGTCCTGATACTGTAATTTATTATGCATAGTCTAGTTAGCTACATATGTATTAGAAATAATTTTGAAGCAATGTAGGTGTTTCAGTATAGTACTGATATTTGAGGCATGATAATGTGTTTTTTATAGACTACTTTTAGTAGTATTTTAAAAGAATTATTATTAAATATTTCTATTTGATAAACGATAGTGATTTACAATTTTATTTTTCACAATGTGATTTATACGCTATTTTATTTTTGACCGATTGCAGATGTGAAAGGGGACGACTTCAACTCAGGTAAATTTTGTTAGTAAACAGTAACGGTTATGGTTTTTATTTGACGTGCGTACACGCGTGTATGTTTGATTTGTCTTGGTTTTTCTTTTGGTTTTATGCACAATTTACAGTTTCTATGTATGTTAACAATCCACATTGTATGTCTAATAATTTATATACATAGATGAAAGCCTATACCTATAACTGATAGTGATTTGTTTTATACCTAATTACAGCTGATGTCATGAGCGACTTATTTGCTAGAACAGGTAATATAATTTAAAATACATCTACACTAAATACTTGATCGTATGACATTTTGTTCACCGAAGGTTGGCCCCTTTAAAATCTTCCCAATACGAACTAATGATACAATTTGATTAAAATCTCGTTAAACGATGTTCTTTTGACATAATTTTATATCTATGTGTTTAAAGAAAGTCATTATTGTTGTTGTTTTCAGATGTTCGTAAGTTGTGGCTTTAATCTTACAGAAAATTTTTTTATTTCTAAAGATTAATTAATCAACAGTTGAGCTTACTTGGAATTTGTGAAAAAAATTAGAAATATATTCTGCTGATTTTTTTTGTTTGTATATTTTCATTTCAAAAATCTGCTTTGATTTCTCTTAAAAATAAAGTTGATTCCATTTAAAGGAGACGATTTGTTGCAGATAAAATAAAATTTATGGTAATGTTTGTAAACTGAATCATGTTGGCTGGAATAATAGGGAGAACTCTAATATGGACGTTTAAAGGGTTTAGTACTCTTTAAAGCATTTGCTATAAAAGTGAATTTTATTTCTTTTATTAAAGTGTCTCTAAATTTGATGTTTTCGGAGGTCACCATGTCAAAACATCAAAGGATTCATATCCATTTAATGACGAATATTCATTTGTTTACAATGTTGGGATGGATAAATTATAGGTTTTAAACAGCAAAATTATTTAGGAATATACTATTCCCTCTCTTTTTTCTCTTGAATGGGTGAGTAATAGATGGAAATATTTGAGAAAACATATTTCTTCTATGGAAAATAGACTTTATTTTACTCATTATTGCTTTTGAATTTTGAGAATTGCAATTAGAATAATGAGTCAACAAATTGGATTGATTTAACATTCAGTCAACAAATGGAATGATTTAATAATAAGTCAACAAATTGGGTGATTTAATAATGAGTCAAACAATTGGAATGATTTAATAATATCCACAAATTGGGATGATTTAAAATAGCTTTCCCAAATTGGAATGATTTAATAATAAGTCAACAAATTTGAATGATTTAATAATGATTCAATATTTGGAATGATTTAATAATGATTCAACAAATTGGAATGACTTAATAATGATTCAATACATTGGAATGATTGAATATTGATTCGACAAATTGGAATGATTTAATGCAGGGGTCCGTAATTGGGAATGCAAATGAAAATGCAAAATACTGGAATATGTTCTTACATGCTAATAAAAATCTATACAATCGAAATTTACTATTGTGCTTCATTTTACACACTTTAATTAGTATCCATTCTCACTTACGTAACTTTACGAACATCTTACCCTGTACTTCTTGTAAAATGAGTGAACAAATTGGAATGGTTTGATATAATATGTCAACAAATTTGAAGTGTAGATGTACGTTAAGCATTGTGTTTAAATTTTAATAATTGCACATTTTTAACATCGATCATTACTTATTTTAATAATGTCTGAATTACCTGAATTCCTGCTGTAATGAGATTTCTTTATTTTTGTAAATTGTCACCTAGCTGTGGTTAAAAGTTTGTGATTATAACAAAAAGTTTTCTAGTAAATTTTAATATATATTTTTAATACATTATCTTTGTGAACATTAGCCATGGTTGCATGATAATTATGAAAAGTGAATAATTTTTTATTGTGTATGATGATTTGTGAATGGTTTTTCTCCTTTCTAATTTCAACTCCAATTTTAGCATTTATTAAAAGGTCAGTTTAAGAAAATTGTCTACTTTTGTTAAATACATTTTAAGTTCAGTGATTTTTATAATTTCTATTTTAATTATTAAAATGTGATGTGTGAGGTTAGTTGACATTGAAGTTAGTAAAAATCTCATGTTTTTCCGCCTGGCCGCACAAGAAGATCTGCTGAGTGATTATACATTCCAGGTAGGATACAAACAGACAAAGGTATTAAGATTCTGCATTATTGGTACAATTTTATAATATCTACTTTTTTATTCAGATATTTCATGTGTTAAGAGTAATAATACAAAATCAGGTATACTTTGATAAAAATATACTACTTATTTATATTACTCGCAAATGATAGCCCAAGACAGCTGTTTCGGCCTTATTAGACCTTATCCAGGAATAATCACAGCCTGAGCAAAATAAAAATTTTGTATATTTCATATCAAAAGCATAAAAGAGGAAATTTGCTATAGTAGCATAAGAAGAGAAAAATAGAAATTATTCAGAAAAAATATATTGGAAAGTCTGTTTCTTGGCGCACACACTGTCAAAGCAGGTCCCGGCCAATTTATGTGACGTCATTTGGTAAAAGGAGATGCACTTATTGAAAGAAATGTCTTTTATAACGAGAAGTGATTTCTAGTCTGTAGGAATACGTTGATTGCTGGAAATAAGAAATCAATCCAGTAGTCTCCTTGAAAAAATACATATTTGGCAATTCTTTGACTATTCTAATTAGATACCTTGATGAAAATAAATAAATTTCAGTTAGCATTTTTTTAGTAATAGGTAAACACAACCCTTGGAGAATAAAAGGCGGTGACCCCCTACCCTCCCCCACTCCCTCACCCTAAGGTTTGTTGAAATTGCTCAAAAAACGACTCAACCGATTTGCAGGAAATTTGGAATCTGTGAACCAAATTGTTTATGTAAAAATTGTGTGCTGTCCGAATGTCCGACCCGCTTAGAGTGACGTACGACTCTCTGCAAAAATGAGACTAAGCCAAAATGTACTTTTTGCAAAAATCAACCCTGAACCCAAAAAACAATACTATTAATTAATGTCTGTTAGATAGATTATAAACACTCCTTTGTTTAATATGTGTACCAGGGTTTTAAACATGTTAATTTTTATCACCAGAGTCCAATCTGCAAGCAAAAAAAATCACATAATTTTATTCTTTGCTTTGACAAAAGCCCCCACTTTTATCCGCGACCTATATAAAATAATGTTTATCCACCAAGGGTTAATTGATATATAAATTATTCTCTATTTCAATTTCTGTTTACCTATTTTATTATTTATTTTAATTACTATAAATAGAATTCTAACCGTATTTATTTTATTTTATTTACAGTATCTGCAATTTTGTTTATTCATTACTTGCATCTGTTAGCGAATTAGCCATCTTTTTGTCTATCATGATTATCTTAACTAAATTAGGTATCTGGCCGAGGTTTTGCTAGCAGACCTTTTGTGAGACTTTTGCAGGGGATGGTTTAGAATATTATCTCGCCTTTATTGAAGTGTGCAAACTATAGTTCAGTTAATTATCGACGATCATGTGTTATCAGAAATCAATAACTACAGGCAGCAGGTACCTAACTAGTGTAGATATGTATGTGGTCTAAGTCACAAAGTTTCCCGTGATAATTTGATTATGTTTCAAGACTGGAAGAACGAGAGTGAGAGGACTGGATTTCATGATAATATCAAATGTCATATTGTAACCTAAAATGTTAAATTGTAGGAACTATAACCTACGACCCATATTTGATAGATTAATTGGAATAGTTTTTAGTCTATTACGAAACAATAATTGTATTATGTAGGTATGTCTTTACATATTTGGCAAAATGTTTGTCAGGTTTAAAATACCTATACAGAATTTGGCATGAGCATTCATTTCTAACCTTCAAACATATTAAATTTAATATTTTTAATGATTTAGCAGTGGATAACCACATAAATTGTTTATATTGATTTGTAAATATATACCTGCCTTATGATGTTTTACATAGGGATAAAGAAATTTGTTGTAAAAATTAGCATTTGATGTGAAATGTTGAGCAAAGATACGAAACCAACAATCGGTTATTCCCAAAACAATGTAGGAGAATCTAAACAATGATCAAATGACGAATTAACGATCAAGTTTTACTAATACGGGAATTAGAGGTATTGGAATCCCCAATTGTATCAGGTAGCTTTCCAAGTTCTGATGAGGCTGCAAGTCATCGAGAGTTATCTATATTTTAATTTTTAATAAACAAAAATACGCAAGAACTGTTCACGTGACCTTGGAAAGGGAAACAGAAAAATTGTGCTGCATAACATACATATATTACAACTATAGCAAATTTGAGCCTAAATGGAGTTACCATGCTCAAAATATTTTAAGTTTTCTTTAAAAAATGTATTTGTTGTTTACTGTTATTTGGATAACATCTCCTTTTCAATACCTCGTAGACTTTAGGGGGAGGATCAAGCTAACAGACTTTCAATGCATTGATTGGGATGAAATTTGGCACATACTTGCCTCTTGTCAAATGAGGAAGGTTGTCATTTTAAAAATCGATATTGGGCATTGACCAGCGTCCCTCCATGTCATCAAGTCAGTAAATTTGACATTTTCTTATTTGCATATTTCTCATTATCCGATTAGGATGAAATTTGGCATACATGTTCCCCAATAAAGATTAAATTTCATCTGCTTTATTTATTGATTTAAAAAAACTTAATTTTGTTTTGGTCATTATTTTTTATGAAATTTTTAAGGTTGGTTATTCATCTGCTAAAGAACAATTCACTGGATTTTAAAGAAAGATTTTCTCCATACGTTTTCAAACCAATTTGGCTATCATTATGCACTTTGATCACAGACATGTATCTCAAATTCCATAAAATTTATCAATTTTCACTGGCTATTTAAGTACACATCCACTTCTTAAATTCAATGTCTCTTTTAAGAATTAAAAAATAATGCATTTAGTTTTGTTTAACCAAAAATTGAACAATTTATCCATTATTTTTTTTTGAAGAAAATTCTTAAGAATGTTCCATTTTTATTGATTGTTGTGTGCCCGACCACTTCATAAAAATCAATAGTTTTATTTAAAAAAAAGATAGTACCTATGCAAATATACTTTTTTAAATTCTACGCCTAAAAATCGATATTTCAATATTTTAAAAGCTTTTTATTTACGTGTATGTATTTTTGAACTACCAATTTTTATCCACATCGGTCCATTTGAAGTATCTTAAGAAAATTGTTTTTGCTTTCTCAAAAATACATAAGTGTAATGTTCGTTTTTACAAAAAAAAATATCATTAGATTTGTCAGAATTTTCAGAGGAGCCCTCGATTTACATAAAAACAATATTTGAAGTCATATTAGGATTTCTAGATTTTTTCAGGAAATATATCCATATGTTTGTGATACGTTTGTTAAATCATATAATCTAATTTGTTAGATTTTTAATTACAACATTTAACATGTTTCATTTTATTGGCTTTCAAATTGCTCAAAGATCATAAAAATCAATATTTTCAGCAAATAGTATTTTATTCCCAAGAGAGTGCCTACTTAGTCAGGTTTGAGTCATTTTGAGAGAGCTGCAATAGCTACCGCCGAACAACGCTCTTTGCAAACAGGAATATTAGGAGATTTAGTTTAACCGATAGCCAAATGGGTACTACTGATAATATAAACGTGGTTATTTCTTTCTTTTCGCCTAAGAAAAAAAACTTTCTGCAAGAATATACAGACAGTTAGACGAGATATTTGTATTGTTTTACTGTGAATGGTATACCTAATTAAGTATGCTTTTTGTTTTCCAATTAATAGTTTGATTACCTCAGAAATAACTATAGTATACATAGCACTGACGGGACGGGTTGACTACATTCTAGAGATGTGTGCCAGCACTTGTGCAATTAAGTAGGTACATTATTTTCAAAAAGTCAATTATAAATTAGTAGAAAATGTTTCCGGTTTACACATTTTTCCTAATTTTGTGTATTAAATGTAGCTACTACTTAAGTACCTTTGATCAGAAATATTTTATCATTTTATTTACAAGTTACTATTTTACAATAGGTACCTAAAACAATTTAAATATGAAAAATCTAAACCTACCTAAGTGCTTTTATAATAGATGAAATTAATGAAT
This sequence comes from Parotoplana pacifica, assembly GCA_034780595.1. Taxonomy (NCBI): domain Eukaryota; kingdom Metazoa; phylum Platyhelminthes; order Proseriata; family Otoplanidae; genus Parotoplana; species Parotoplana pacifica. The sequence continues at coordinate 23,127 of JAUYWI010100193.1, read as the reverse complement.
TTTGAATCTTCATAATTGATGTTTAAATTCATTTTGTTGAAATATTTGATTTTCTACTAGTACAATATGTAAAATTAAAATAAACCGAATTTAATATTATATTTTATTGATTTGAATATTAGGTTGTATAACATTTTTTGGCGATTTCTTTAAATAAGATAAACATTTGCACAGGACTACTCTTACTTCGGAACTCATTAGTCATGAGTGAAGGTTAAATAAATTACAAAAAGGGTTAAACAGATGGGAGTGTGTTCTATACACAGTCAAACAATGTTTTTGGAGACCTTTTCCTTTTCATTTACTTACATTGATTTTAAGTCATAAATTGAAAGATTGAATCCAATAAAAGCCCAACTATGCGTAGAGACAGGAAGCGCCTAGTGTCTCCTGTGTATTTGGGTGAATACAATATTTTGTCAGATCGTCAGGGGACACAAGAGAACAATGAGCTGTGATCACAAATTTCGAGAAGAACTTTCCCGTTGATTTCGTTCCAGTTCATTGTCTGTTTTTTTCAGTTGAATCAATTTATTTCTAGGTCTACCTATAGAGTTTTGAACCGTTTGAGTGTATTCATTATTCGTTATTTGACGGATCCTGGGTTATATGTTTAATTGCTTGCTTTGAAACATAGAAACACTCTTTTATCTTGCTTGTATACATTTGGATTATTTATCTTGTTTCTTGCTTTGCATCTCTACATCTCTATTCTTCATGTGCATGTTGCAAAGTTACCTACATAATATTAGAGAGATAAATGTTATTTATCATTTCAGAATTCGAAGACATTCTATAATGTGAAGTTTTATTTAGTTCAATAGGCAGTTTATTTTAGTTTTTGAACAAATATTATAGCAGGAAATGAACTAAAACAATATACTGTTTACTAGTAGCTTTTGCTATCACTGATACATAGATTGTCAAGCAGACTACTACGGTTTCAACTATTGATTTTTCAACACTAATACTGATACTAAAGTTGTAAATGATAATAAGTTGTCTTTGTTAAACAATTATTATATTTATTTATTTGTTACTAATTATTTTAAAATGATAAAATAAATCTTATCAGCTAGATAGTGTATAAATGATACAACAATATTCACATAATTTTGTGAAATATTATCAGTGGAAAATGATAATTAACTATTTAAAAATTTATCTTTCGTTATCTAACTGTAACTCAGTTGATATTTAAATTAGTCACTTTTTAACAATTTTTCATTTTTTGTCATTATTAGTTATGATTTGATATATGCTACATTGGGATCTAGTGGTGTTGTATGTAAATTTACATAATCAATTGCTTAAACTTACTATACACAGGGTATCGTCTTGTATTAATGGAAACCAGATATCTCATACAAAAAAAAACTACAATCAAAAATAGTCTTACAGTTTCCCATAGTGAATTCTATAGTTAATTGTTTTTACCCATAAGAAAATAATTATTTCACTACATTTTAGCTGATTATATTGTAGGCATATAAGTTGTAAATTATATAGTCTCTATTAACTTAGGTATATCTACTTATCAATCGATAAAAATAAAGCGTCTCCAAAGCACTCTATATTAAAATAACAATATAGAAGATGTAATCATTTATTTCAAATGTTATGTTAAAAAAGAGTGGATCGTATTCATGTTTGTAAATTAGTTATGACATTTACATTTTAGTCCCCTTACATAATCGCATACATTCATACCTATTAACGAAACCAACTTTACAAAACTATACGAAATTCTTAATTTAGAATCCAGTGACATTCACTACTAGTTTAGAGATATTTTGATCTTATTTTTAAACTATTCATTTATTAGGATCGCAACTTTTCGCATATTTACCAATAGTGCAAAAATCTTATTTCGATCGAAAAAAATAACATCAGTTAGGTTGTATCTAATAATAAATCTATTCTACACATAATCATAAGGATCGGATTCTTTATTTTTCAAACTCACCTCATAGCCCTACGATTGGAATGAAATTTGGTATCAGTGTATTTTTTATGTAAAAGGTGTTGACCTCTCAACCCACCAAGGTCACTTGACTGCCCTCTGAAAATCGAAGTTGGTCCAAAATATACTTTTTTACAAATACAATGGAATTTGATGTCAAATATTGATAAAATTGATAACTATTTGGTAGATATATTGATGATGATGAGTGACGTTTCGATCCTGTGCGGCTATCTTGACTACACGATCCCAGTTTTGTCGGTCTTTGGCTTGCGACATCAGGTTGGCCATTGTCATTCATGATCTGTTTCATGTTGTCACTCCATTGTTGACGAGGCCTTCCACGAGATCTGTAGATATATTACAAACACCTTATATTGTTCATGTAGTAGGTATATTCTGGATTTTTTTTTGAAAATTGTTATTTAAGCCATAGAAAAAAAAAGAGTTATTTTTTAAACCCTGGAGAAATATGCTAAACATTTGTGATAAATTTCAGAAAACAATATTCACCCAAAAACGTTATATTTTTTTGTGCCCAAATTTGACCATTTCTGAAAAATTGGAAATTTGATTTACTCATAAATTGTGAAATATTGATTGGAATATTTCATATTTGGCGCATATGTATATTTTTTATCTGCTATTTTGTTGGTATGCCAATTAAATATATCCTAGCTATATCCAAAATCTAAATTTGAAATTGAGGTCCACAGAGTTAGGGCCTGGCCCCAATTGACAAATTAAAAATAGAATTTTTTTAAATTCTGTTTTTAGTGAGTGAATTCATTCAAAAACCACTAAAGATGATTTAGAAAGTCATAAACCATTTTCATTGATGAACTTCACCATTTTAATACCTAGTAGACTTTGGGGGGAGTCTTGGTACCCACCCCTAAACTAACATGTACCTATGGCTCCTATGTATGTCAATTAAGGAACATTCCTAATTTATAAAATGGGCATTAGCTAGCGGGCATCATTAAGTCAAGAATTTGGCAATTTCTAGTTTGAATATGTTCCAGTGTCTGATCAAATTAAAATGTAACATACATAATGAACATATGTTTTTGGACTTTTTTTAAATAATATTGAATATGGGTTTCAAATTTGACATAGTACTTTGAAAGTAATTAGAAACAATCACTCACGGTATAAGAAGATTGGATTCTTCTCATATCTGTTCCTGATATATAGGGCCATAATTTGTTTTAAAAGTGATAATTAATGCACAAAGGTTCTAATGATTTTAAATGGTTTATATTTAGTTTTTAGGTCATTACTGGAAATATTTTATTTGCTGAAATAGAATTTGGGAATAAAAGAATTTTAGTGCATCATCAGTGTACCTCAATTCCTGACTCTGAATATCATTTTCCTTTTTACTTTGCGCATTAATAACATCTCACATAATAACTAGGTAGATGTATGCCAAATATGAAGCCAAGGAAATCCAATGAATTAATTCATATTTTATTTAGGAAATTAAATTTTCCATTTAGCTAAATCGGATCTCTATTAGAATATTCATGATTAATTTTGACCCTCTCTATGATTCTGAAACAAAATATTCAAAAACGTTTAAACCGATTTTCATTAAATTTGTAATTTGAAGTACGACATCCTGTTATGGATCTTCTTGTGTATTTTTTAGATGACCCTCTGAAAAAGTAGTTTTTCCAAAATGTGCAGAATGATGTTTTTGCAAAAGTCGTTTTATCTTAAATATTGATGAAATTTGTTATATTTGGTATATATTCTTGTTATTTTTGTTGTTGAAAATATTGATTGTGTCCATAGGGTGCCCAATTTTTGTGATTAAAATAGTTCCAATCAGTTGAATTTCTTTACATTTGATTCTTAACAAATGTTAAGACATTTTAATTTTAAAAAATATTGGCCAAAAAAAGTTATAATCTTTGGTTTAAAAAATGACTAAAGGTATAATACAAATCCTACATATTTAGTTAGGAAAACATGAAAATGAATTTTGAAATTTGAAATTTGAATGGTTCTTTGGGAATATTTTTTATCTGATATGTCATTGTTGTGTAGTGTGCCAACTGAAAAATAATACTTTTGTTCTTTGTCTCATAGTGAGGTGCAATCATTTGAGGACCAATCAGATTGACAGATCAAAAAATTCTATTTATTTATAGGGTCAAATTCCCAAACATGATATAGCGATAATCTAAACATCTCTGTGACTGAGATTGAGTTATAACCAAAGACCTTATATTATAGTATAGATAGGTATAATTGAAATCTGTGGTTATAACCCAATCTCAGCCACAGAGTTATGCCTGATTAGCGCTATATCACATTTGAGAATTTGACCCTATAAATAAATAGAATTTTTTGATCTGTCAACTGATTGGTCCTCAAATGATTGCACCTCACTATGAGACAAAGAACAAAAGTATTATTTTTCAGTTAGCACACTACAGAACAATGACATATCAGATAAAAAATATTTGAGAATTTGGCCCATAGTGGCTAAATTGATTTGTTTAAAAATGAGTTATTTTCAGTCATTTAGAATTAATTATAAAACTAAAAAATGTCACTATTTAAGTTTTACAACCCTTAGGTTGAAGTGAACCATACCGTCGATAGATAGTAGACTATAAATACATATAAAATGATTAGTTAAGATAAGTGATTTTTAGTCATTATTAAATATTTAGTATAAGAAAATTGGTAAAAATCATAACTTTTCAACAAAAACAAAAATTGGGACCAGTAGCCCTTTTATATACAACCCGGGCGGCTCAAAAGTAACCGTAACACCAAAAAATGATAGGCAAGTATTTTGTAGCCAAACGAATTCCACACATTTGTCATAGATCAATATATTTTAATGAAATTTCTAATATTGTGCTTTGCCAGCTGCCCAAACAATGGAGAAATGTCATTTAAAAATATTGATCTAGAAAAAATTGTGGAATTAGTTTGGAAACAAAATACTTGCCTATCATTTTTGGTGTTCCGGTTACTTTTGAGTTGCCCTTGCTCATATATCTACATATATAAATTTGAAATCTGTATCACCTTTCAGAAGAAGCCACAAAATTACGTATAAAAATACTCAATTTTCATTGGTTGTTGAATTTCACATTCAGTCCTTAAATTTAATATTTCTAAAAATCTATTAAAGCTTTTGAGAATTATGTATTCCCTTTATATAAGCCAAAATTGGTCAATTTTATCCAAATTTGAACATAGTAATAAATTTTTTAATGACATAATAAAATACTCCATTTTCATTCGTTATTGTGCTGATGCCTACCCTTTCCATGAAAGTTAAAATTGTGAGAAACTTTTTATGCGTATCTGCACATAGTCCAAATATTTCAAGATTTTATCAATATTTACATTTCTTGGTTTGTGTTTGTGATTCCTCGTACGTGCAAAACTCCGAGTATCAAGTTTCAGCATATTCCAGTGTCTTTTACTTTTGGTCATTCAGCACCTAGATTGACTCTCCAAAAATTTTAAAATCCTATTGCTATATTCCAGGTCTTTATTTTTATTATGGTGGTGGATAGGGCTTTGTAGCTGAACAGTATTTCGGCCTATTACCTACTACATCACACGTATGAAAGGTGCACCAAAAAACTAAGAAAAAAATAAACAAGTAAAGAAAGCTCGTTATGCGAGAATTTACGTTAGAGATAGATACGTAGGATATAAAGGTTCTATTTAGTGCATAGGGATAATTTTAACGTATTTGTTTCTTTTTGGCCATATAGTTATAAATACCTAAACATTGATGATATTGACTCCAGTCTTGTGACGTATGTAGTAAGTGTAATATGTTACGGCCTGGCATAGAGTATGCGGCCTAATTTTGTACTACCTTGTCTATCTATCTCTGTTTTTTGCCTCCGCAGTCTATCCCTCCTTTTCTTTTTGTCCTCTTATCTCCAGTTTTGCCATCTACTATCTAAATTTACTATTCATCTAAAAGTAAAATATTATTCCCTTATCTTGTGTAATTTCCATCATTCGTCTGGTTGGTTAGATTCATCATAACCAATTTTTTGTTTGCAGTCTCAAAGACAACTCTGCTGCCTACCTTTATTGCTGTCATTGCCTAAACCTTTCTGTGGTACCTAATAATACACACACATTATCGCTCATGCACTGTGTACACATAGTGAACCTGTAGGCATTTCTTCGTTTCTGCCAACATCTATCCATCAACTTTCCCTCACTTGTGCAGCAACCCTCCAACTAAGGTGTCGTATCCTCCTTTTGAGGAGAACCAGCTGGGTCAGCAGCATAACAGCGTACTCATTCATTGTAGTAGACTTGGATGGCAACCTTCAGGCATCCACTAACCTCTTTTTTTGTTATCTGTTTCCACTCTCTACTGTCTTCCTGCTAAAAGCCGAAACCTTCAATGGACCTTTTTGAACGCAATCACCAACCTATACGCAAACAAAAACGATAACTCGATCTATAGATTTTTCTCTTTTTTGGGATATACTAAAAGAAGATAAGGGGTAGAAGTATAATTTTGCAATACATAGCTGCGGTTGCTACTTCTATTCGGAAATCTGTATGTTCGACATTGCCATTCCCTCGTTTTACTATACTTAGCTACTCGCTTTCAGTTTCATTGGTGTTCTCCATTTTATCTGTACACATTTTCAGCCTGTTCGTCTTTGCACCAAAGAGGATTGTTTCATTGAGCCAACTGATAAAAAAAGAATTGTGTCTTGTATTCGGATTGTTGTGATAGGATTTGACGTAGTTCGTTCTACTGCTTACTCTCATCCTTACTCTGCGGGGGGTGGAAAAAAGAGAAAGTTTTACTTTGTCTTGGGAGCACATCCAGCCAAATTGATTACAGAGTTTTAGAGCTTAGGTTGACAAGGTAAAGCGAAGTCGTCATACGAAAGAAAACCAGTTGAAGCAAGAAGTCTACATAATATATAGGAAGTTAAACCTAAAAATTATTACAAGAAAAAGATTACAACAATTTATCCTGCACGTGAAAAGTAGGGATAAAGACTGATAAAACGTACAATAGTTTCTTACTTAGATGTCTAATGGGTTCTAGGTAGATATTAAATCCTGGTGAATATGCAGTGATGTACGCTGCATCTAGTTTCTTCCATTCGTGCATTACTGTAATTCCAAGTTTTGCAAACGTACTGTGGTAGATTCGATTGTTTGTTGACAAAAAGCAGGTAGTTCTTCCAATTTAGTGTTACAGTCGCTATTTGTGAGGTCGGGAAGTATTATTCTTGGTAACTTTACCGCATTACTCGGTGGGCACGTCGGGATAAAACACTAGTTTGCCTATTGTATCTCAGTGTTTGGTTGAAGTGATTCTTTACCGGTGCTACACTAACTATTTTCTTTTTCTGCAATTTGTTTTGGTGATCCGAATAAATTGTTAAATTAAACTATTGTTTTCTTTACGTGAACAGGGTTGTTTGCCTTATTTGTTTTGTATACTTACTGTCACAGATCTGTGAATTCTTAACGTTGCCAAATTGATAGTGTGGGATTTTCAATCAGTTTATTTATTGTGTTCGTTGTCTATCTCAAAATTAAATAATTGGGAGATTGCTTCTAATGTTAACAACTCAAACGTGTTTTTAGTGTATGGCAACTGAAAAGCTTCTTACGTCAGAAAAAATGTATTCTGACGATCCAGGGAGCACCAGTGGAGGAAATGTATCAAAAAAGGGCGTTGGATTTGATATTGGTAAGCTTTTCCTGGATTGAATGTATAAATCGAAGTGCATTGTTGTGGGTCTGAACAATTAGGGTCAGCATGTTGATTAAATATATTTAGTGCATAAAACCTAAGCGTAAGGCTTGTAGTGGTCTGCACATTTAAATTATTTTTTATAAGTAAACTTTTTTTGCGAAGTTTTGAATATTTATTAAATAATCGGATTATCAATAATTATCATTAATTTAATTTTCTCAAATTTGTTTAATGTCCAATTCATTCAAATATTTCTATGTATTAAATTTTTCACGTACACTAATACCCAATTGTGGCTCTCACGTTATTAGATAGCTCTTCTTTTTAAAGGACCCGAACAACTTAGCTGTTGGTTTTACTTTTTAGAGACAGTATTTATATTTTTATTATAAAAAATGGATAATTTTGGAATTATGTCTTAAAAATTAATTGCAAACTTTATCGGCAAACAGGGATATCTGTTGACTATTTTATTACTTTTCATAATGAAATATCCTTTTTTTGCTGTAGTGACCAGGTGTGTAATTGCGCTGAGTTCGGTTATGGAATCAATAATACATTTTATTATCTATGTTCCGAGTGGTTAAAACGAATATTAATATAAATTTTATATCAGGTTATTAAGATTGGCATAAATGTACGAACTTTTACTAATAACCGTCGGTTTTATTACTGGAATTTAATGTATTACTTTTAACAAAACAATTTTCGATAAATTATTACTGAAATGGTTTGTGTTAATGAATATCTATTTTCTAATCAACTAATTCTAAACATTAATATGAGATCATGCTATCCACCTTTTTTGACCACTATTACAATGTTGACGCTATGAATTATTAATAAACTTCCACTGGGAGGTACCAACCTGTTGCATGCTCGCAGACAATAAAAATATTAATTTTATATGATTAAATGACTGAACCATCCAAAATGAATCTTCCATAATATTATTGATTTTATTATTATTATTATTATTATTATTATTATTATCATTGTTGTTGTTGTTGTTGTTTGTTATTTTTCACTTTGTTCTATCGTGCAAAATAAAAGTTTCAAATTTAAAAAGATGCTGCTTCGAAGTAAACCTAATGTGTTTTTGACTTGCTCAGAAAACTAACTGTCGTTATGCACGAAGGCTGTGACATAAATTGATCACCTTCCGAAAATCGTACTTATAGCCAGTGCTATATGATATGTTTTTAACTATGACTTTAGTGGTAAAACATAATACCTAATGAAAAGTCTTTTGAAGAACACGCTAAATGCCGAATAAATTTTAGTTTTCATAGCCAGCCTGTGGTCTTCCACGTTAGCTATTAGTTTGTATGCAAAATTTTAGGTTGTCACTTTTTCTGTAGTGAATATATGCAGCCATGTATTTAAATTAATATGTTTTATAGTAAATAAGTTCGCATGTTTCCGATTCCGTATTTGTCTACAATTTGCATATATACAAAATAATTATGTAGTTGTATGTATGTGTAAAAAATGTTTCAACTTTTTTTTCTAATTAGTGCCCAATATTCACATGAATATTCTAAATAAATTATTACCTATTTAGAACTTGATTTATTTAGCTTATAAGTTCACCACACTTAGCTGCTAATAATCCAAAAGTCTGCTAGGCAATAATCAGGTTAGCCAACTTAAAATTAGGAAGGAAAACAAACTAGCTTGGTTGTTTAGTTGGGAAGCTGTAGTTATATTTTTATTTGAGATAAAAGAAATATTAATAATAAATCAAAGTTAAACTTTTTTTTAATAATATGTTTATGAAATTTAGAAATGAGATGGTTTTAAAATGGAATCTTATTGAACTAATTAATATCTGATTGCCTATTTATGGAAGAAGAATAAATCTATCTCTACTCATAAATCAGAAATGGTTTACCTAAGGGGTGTTTGGATATTTTGTGTTTTTTTTTAGTTTTCTTATGTAAACGAGAATTTTGATCATTGTTTTTAAATAAAGCAATAATAAATTAGTGAATATATCAGTTAAAGGTCTCAAGACCTTTTAGATCGGAAATTCCTTTCTTTGGGTTATTGAACTTAAAAGTCTTCATATTACTCTGGACAATATAAAGATGGCAATTTGACAGTATTAGTATTAGTTTAATGCTATGTACTTATCGTCCATTGTCCCTAGCTGCTATTTCGAAATTTAAATCTGACAATGGATTTCTACTTTGCGTTTCTAAATTAACTAGCCTAGATGCCAAATTTAAGTAAAATCGGGTTCTGTTTTCAATAACAAAAAAATACAATGCAAGAAAATAATATAAGATTTGTCAACTTTTAAGAAACTGCTAAACTTATACCTTGGTCGATTTTCTAAAACCGGAACACTTTTTCGCCAGAAATTCAGATCAATACACCAAGTTAGTTTTAAAAATGCTTCATTTTCAACTGTCCTTCATTAGATAAGATTGAGATTATCAGCTCACAACTTACTTCATCTCATTTCTTAAAATACAGAAGTGTTTTTTTGTGTGTTTTTTTATAGTTTAAGCTTTGACCAAACTTGTAATCAAAAACGTTCATTAGTTGCAACTAAGCTCATACGCGTGCCAGCTACATACCTTGAAATAACCCCCTTTTGTGTAAATACAAGTACATAGTAGCATGCAAGTGATTTACTGTGTCGCAAAAATTTATTCTATAATTACATATTAGTCTCTCTGTAGATGTTCATTATATTGGCAATCGACAAAAGTTCTATTTCTTTATAAATTATATAATTTCATACAATTCCAAATCAACCTGCTGTCTATAAAGAGGGGTTTTCTTTTTATCGATTTTTGTTGATTGTGTCAATTACACTGCACATATTTATAACTTGGGGGAAAAAAACAGAAACCTCATATGCAATCAATTCTTGATTAACTCAACACAGGCTGTAGCATCGTATCAGTCACCCGCCATTCTAGTTTTTATTTGTATCTCTTTCTTCGCTTACATTAAACAACTATTCACATAAATAAAAAATATATATATTGATTAGGTCTTTTATATATTATACACTTCTACAGGTATGTCACTTGCTATTATATATCCACGGAAATATCGGGTCTCATGCGAACAAGTATTAACCCAGTTAGATATTTTTAAAAAACTTCAATCTGGTTACTTTTTTACCACACTGTGAAACTAATAAAGCTTTAGTCTACATTTCCTGTTAAGATTGCTACATATAACTAGCAAATTAGATTTATAAGCAGAGGAAAATCGCCATCAGTAGTAGGTAGCTACTAAAGTTGTGATTCCCATCTATGTCAATTGAATGTCTGTTGCTTTCTGTTATGTGGAGTTGGGTTTTACCTGAAATATGGGAAATAATTAATATTTTATTCAGTAACCCCATGCTTTAGGAGTTTTAGAGCTTGTATCATCATCTCTAGAATAGATGTCTATTAGATATTGATGATACAGCGTATTAACATTCAAAACAATAAATTCATGACGTTTTTATCTTTTTTTTACTGTTTTGGTTTGATTTTCAGAAAGTATTAATATTTCTTTCCTCTCATAAACTATTATTCATTTCAATTCACTGCTAAGTAAGTTGTACCTCTTTACGGTGAAGTTTGAGAGTAACCTTTATTATTATTGACTCAATCGATTTATATGAAATATTTGCATCAATGAACAAAAAATTTCAATTTAAACTTTTTGGCTAAAATCGTTTGGGTTTGGCTCTCCTAACTTTTCTCATTGGCTTCCATGAAATTAGATCCAGTTAGGTAAAATGTACTTTTTACAAAACAATTGCATTCCTGAAGTCAAAAGATGATTAATATTTATCACATATATGATTATAAATGGGATACATAAATACCAGAGAATAAGTCAAATCATAATCGACTAGCTTTATTCTGAAAGTTAACTAATAAATTGTTAATATTTGTTTTAAAAGAATTTTATAGATAGGTGATAAAAGTACTAAATACATATATACATATCTGGTTTTCATTCTTCTTTGCATAAACATTCTCATGGTAACAGAACCTTATTAGCATAGAAACTTAATTTACAGTTTACCAGTTATTGACCTAATTAATTTAACATCAAAGTTTACTCCGATTTACTTGATTGAATATATTAACAATGTTTTATTTCTCATATGACTCAAAAATGTTCACTAAATAATAGGTTTGTGTGTTAATCGAAGTAATTATAATTTTTTACCGTTAGAAAATCTGCTGAATTATGCTATAGTAGGCATTGAAAATATGTCTAGACAAAAAATAGTTTTGATAGAAACAAAATTGTCAAAGAGAGCAAGCTATAGATGCTGATGACGTGACGTCATTTGGTTCCAAAATTATATATTTTCCTAAATTGTATGTTGGACTACTAAATTTTCTAAAATACTATCCATTATCTATTTTACGGTCGTTTTTTTCGTTTCTTTAGAGAATTTCACAGAGACAATATAATTATCTATAAAATCGATAATCAATATTTTTTTAGAAAAGTTTTTTTTAAATTATGTTTCCGTAGTACTTGATCGTACACTGCAATTTTGAAATTAGTCGTATAAATTTAGTTTTTAGCCGTCCTCATTCCCTCTGTGCTTTCGCCTCTCAACCAAAACATTTTGTTTATGTTTTTCAGTGAGTACCTACGTACATACATACATAATTATTACCTACCATTTTCAGCCAAATCTATGATTTTGTAGTTTGGACACATTTAATTACATTCTTCTGTGTATTATTTATTTCAATAAGATTTATACTTGAACAATGAGGTATTAGATTCATCCAAGATTGAATTCATAGTCATTAAAAAACGAAAAGAAAAAAACACTAACTAGTCGGTAACACAAATCGCTCTTTACAGATAATTATTTGCATCGATTTTGACGTTTCACATGATTAGGTTTCATTTTGTTGGCATATTGTAAAGCCTGGATTAGCAGGTGATTATACAGCATCCATTTACATGTTGTATTGTTAATTGTCATTGGATCAGATGCTTTACATTCGGTATCACCATTGAATATTATTTTTGATGGCATAGCTATTCCCTTTAGATAGATATAGGCTTTGTGTTTAGTTGATGTTTTTCGTATCCAATACATTTGATCGATCACCTAAATATTATAAAATCGTACCTACTTAAAGCAATTTACATAAAATTTTGTGTTCTTTAAAAGCAATCTGAGATTTTGAGTGAATATTTTTTTGCGGAAAGTTTGGGCTATTATGCGCATTATGTAAAATTGATTTAATATACGATTAGACATGCCACCATTGTTTTTTATGAAAAATTCATTGGAAACGTATGTATCTATGTATTAATTTACTGCTGAAATTTATGAACTAAATTTTAGACAGCCATTGTTTGATACTCTTTTATTATAGCTAGCTAATTTAGTGTGCTACAAAAATAGCATTGCTTTGTGATTTGAGAGCCAATTAATTCCAGTCGACTCCTAGGAAATAGCATTTTCACAAGTTTACATATTTCTCTAATGAATGAATAATGTTTTCCATAGATTCGTTACAAACTAAATTGATTATGAAACCATGATATATCATGGAATTACATTTGACAGAAATGTTCAATTCAATTTAAAATTTTTGCTTTGGTTTCCAGTGTCAACAAAAGATTATTTGTATTAAAATCAACAGTTCAATTTTAGTGCTTTTTAGAAGAAAATGGATTTGCACTGATTTTGCCGCAATTATTTTCACTTCTAAAAATGGCTTTGAAGTTTTTAGTTAATATTTGTTTAAAGTAACAAACGGATGTTATTGTTATCTGCGCGTAATAACTGCTGTAGTAAGTTAAAATTTCGAGACCATTGTTCGTGATGTTAAACAAGTTTTCTCCACAAAACTCTTTAAAACTTGGATGATCCCTTTACATAAAAAATGAAGAATTTTTTTTCATTTGCTTCTTGTTAATTCAATTTATGTGGGTTAAACTATGATAAAATATTTTTAAGACTAGATTTATCAGTTGTTGTTTCTGCCACCTATCTTAAGTGATAGGTGTCATAAACTTATGATGTGTATGTAGATATGTAAAGGTTTTAGACAATCTGTTTTTAAACCTAAAAAAGAAATGGTTCCGTTAAGGAAACAATTCTTTGTTAATATATTTTGGCTATATGTAACTTAGTAAGAGTCGTGTGTTTACTTAGCTGTTGTATTTTCTATTTTCATATAATTTATTTGATATTACCATTTTTGGCTGTATGGTATAAAATCTACATTAGCTGACATTTTCTTTTGATATGTATAACATGTTTTTCTATGTACATTGTAATATATTTTAGATAATATGTAGCTACAAAAATGCTTTTAAAAAACATCTAGCTGTACATAATTGTCACAGATGACAACTAAAAAAGTGAAGTTCACAGATCTAGTTTGTAGAGCGTAATACAAATACAATCTGACAATTATTTTTATGTCTATCATTTGAGTATGTATTTTTTGTTTCTCAAAAAAATTAAATCTTTCCCGCTGTTCGCTTATACATAAATAACATAGGGATATCTACTTTATCTTCTAGTAGACATGGCAACCACTGCACTCTTTAATAATTACATTCAAGTCACAAAAATTGGGTTTTAAACTACATGTATTACGATTAATATCCATATATCTTACCTACATGTTTTAAAATATATACTAATAAGTTTTACTTTTTTTACTTTTAGGTCAACAGAAAGCGCCGGATGGCTTGGGACTTTGCGGCTACATATTGCTTGGTCTTTCTTACTTCATCATTGTGATCACATTTCCTGTTTCTTTGTATGTTTGTATAAAAGTGAGTTATTTTATATAGTTTTACTTTTCGACGCCTGACTTCCTGCTACTAACAGCTAATGAATAAGCTGTGAATTGGCATTTACATCTATCTATATGTTTAATTGGCTTTGTCTTTAATTTAAATCGAGTTTAATTAATAATATTTTTTAACATCTTTATTTTTATTTTTTATCCGCAACCGGATCGACATTTGCGTAGTGTCTGCTGTATCAGTTTTATTGAAGATATGATATTTACTTATGGATTAATACAAAACGACTACCTAATTAAGTTTCAGTTCTAAAAAACGAAATTTGTATTGTAACTAATTGGGTATTACAGAAATAGAATGCGCTATTTTGTTGTCATATGAAATTTACTCTTTGCTCCTACAATCGTGATAATTTTATATATTTTTACGCATGTACCTAAAACTATTTCCCCATTTTTCTACACTGTAAAAGTTTTTTCTATTTCTATGCCACATTGCTTGGGAAAGTACTCTTATCTAGCTAGGAAGATAATTCTACACATAATGGTGCATTTGTTTTGCGTTCCTCGGGTAACGTTTTGGAACAACTACATGTAATACATAAAAATTAACTGTAGTTAAAAAAACCTACATTTATATCATTATTTTTATCTTGTATTGTGGCGATTTTGCGTTTAATTAATAATAAACAAATACCTAATCTTCAAAAGATATTTGCAATAAACTAAAAACAATAATTGATTTTATATGATATTGTAGTTCTGGAATAATTAGGTTTATTTTCAACTTAATTAGTTACTTTTAAATTTATTTTATTCGTCATAGTTGTGTTCAGATTTTTGTATCAACCGAAAAGAAAATTTTAGAATAACATTTATCTTCAAATTGATTTATTGGATAGTTGTACTTTTGTGTTTACTCAAAAAGAAACAGCAAAGAATTAATTCTAGTATACGAGGGCATTTTTGATATGTAACTAAGTCAGTCTAAATATATCTTGATAAATTGTGGTAGGTAGAATTTCATTCATAAATTAATCAATTATAAACTGATGAATACATTATTATTTAGCTAGTCTAAGTATAGATACCCTTTTTTTATTCTAAATAATTAATTATTTAACGTCCGCATATTTTTAATACATGTTTGCATAGGAAAACACTTTATTTTATACAGAGAAGGTAGGGAGGGAGCTCGATTTTCGTAATGGGAACAATCGTTTTAGTTTCCACTCTCATATTTTATCAACTAATTTATTTTAATTCGATTGATTTTGATTTAGTTTACTGGCAATGGCTTTCATTCTTTTAGGAAATATTAATAATTACTTAATCTTTAGCAACCGACCATATAAAATTCGAGATTAATCTGTCACCTTTAATTCATTTCACTTTATTAACCTCACTAAGGTTTTAGATAACTTTCTAAAAAACAATAATGTGCAAATCTAGCAACAGACTTTCTTATATTATTGTTACCTTGAGGTTGACTCCAAGATCTCAGGTAAACATAAAACTCACAAATTTAAGATCCCGAGTCCTCGTTAAATAAAAAGTAACACAATTTCATTTCTAATTTAACTTCTGATTTTATTTTATAAATCCTATTTATTAATACATAAATAATATGATAAATTAATTAAATAATTTTACTTATCTGATTCTTAGAGTTTTCTACGGACTTCACTTCAACGACTTTATTTTATTGTGAATTTTATTATTCGAAAATAAAACCTAGCAATATTCAAATTTAAAATAATTTAAATTTATATTTCAAAAACAGAAAAATGACTAAATCATAGATTAATATCTATGATTTCTAAACTAAATCTTTATTCCTTAAAACTATCATATTGTTACTTCATACCAGGTAACAGCTCTAAAAAATTTTGAATAATTTAATTCTTGTACTGAAACACCTAGTTACTTAATAATATCACCTTGAAGTCATACCAACCTAAATAAAATAACTAACCATATTTAATTTCATTTATTTCAATAACTTTTGGAATTTGTTTTGGGAGAGCTAACCATATTTTGAAACTTTTTGGCCAATCTAAAAAAATATGTTTATTGGCTATTTCAAATACAAATATAAATACATAATTGATTTTATTCAGTAATTTGTATTGCTATAAATAACATAAATACAATTACAGACTAATGTATTACACGGTTGAATATATAAATGCTTTTTAACTATTTCAACGATGCATTATGTTTCCTGATAACAAACCTTTTTGTACAACATTTCCTGATATTATACAAAACTATCAATTTCTACAACAACAAAAATAACATGTTAAGAAAAAATCTAGCTCTACCTCTGAATGACCTAAACGTGAATGAAAATCGAACATTTCATTTCATTAAACAAATATTGTACCTACATAATGCATCGTCTATTACATATGCTTGAATATTGATAACAAATGGCTATATACAAAATTATCTCCTGTCATGTCAATCAACTAATTCTAACATTTTTGTTCAATTAATAATTATTTTCAAACCATATTTTGTTAGGAATAAATCGGTTCCTAGATTTTTTTAAAATAGAATTGACATTAAAATTGACAAGATGATCATTTTTGTAGAACCATATGAATAGAAAATAAATAAGTCTCATACGAACATTTTCGTTTATTGCAAATAAAATTCGTCAGGCATATTTAAATGTTTACAAAAATATAAATAACAAATTGGTACATTAAAAGAGTATAGGGTAAACCGGGACTGGTTGGACACTTTTTTTGAGAACGCATTGTATACTTACATATAATTAAATAGGTTCTTACTTAGTACCCTATTTCATTGCGCACAGTTATTTTGAGGTGTACTATAACTATTGACCATATTGGATATAATATTACTATTGGTCTATTCTGTTGAAATTGCGAGGTTACCAAGGGGCTAATTGGACAAACCGGGGCTAGTTGGACATTTCAGAAAAATGTAAATATAAAATGCATATTCCAATAAGCACAAGTTTTTATTTATTCGCTGCAATGTAAACATTATTTAAATACTTATTAGTTACCTTTTCGACAATATACTCTATAAAAATAGACCAGTGAAGCTCATTGGTGTCATTTTTCTAATAGAAACATCGATAAACTAAATCAAATAAAATAAAATAGGTGTGTTTTGTACAAATATTTTTAATATTAACAGTGTTAGTAAAGTGTAAAATAGTTGAAAAGTCTGTTTGTATATTACATTTTAATGTACAAAAGTTTTAAAATTTATCAAATCAACAGGGGTTAGTTGGACAAGCTCGGGGCTAGTTGGACAATCCCAATGTACAGTACATTAACAACAATCGCGACAATTTTCACTACCAAAACAATCTTCACAAGCCCATTGGTTACACGCTCGGCACTTAAACCAATCTTCATCCACTGCATTTATCCATAACGCACCACAGACACAACAAACGTAATCAAGATTATTATGGCATTCTTTTGACACGGAAACTCCGGATGTTGAAGATTGTGCGGCAGTGACAGAAGTTGGAACTTTACTTTTTGGCTGAAGACGTAGGCTTGCTAATGTTTTGGGCTTAGATTTTGCTTTGGCCGCTTCTTTTTGCTGTCTAAATTGGGGTGACGTAACGTGAGCCTCATGAGGTCGCTTGTGAACAGGGCGGGCAATTTTCTTTGGCGATGGAATGACTGAACGAATTGTTGATCGAACGTCATCAGCGGGATCTGCAAGAGGTGCCTTGTTCTCATTAGTCTCAAATGTTACAGCTTTGAGGAAGTCAGTCGCCTTTGTTGGGTTCCCGAGAGGAAACAACCCACAATATGCAAAGCCAGAAATAATGAGGGTGCGTTTTGCCTTCATGACAGCCCACGTTTTTTCAAATGGCACATGGAAGTCGCTTCGGGTAAGCATTGCCTTCTCTGATGTGAGTAAAAAATGTGAAACGTCCTCTGACCACTGGGCCTTTAATGGCTTGTTAAAGTTAGTATCCAAGGGTTGAAGACGATGCGACGAATGAGGAGGTAAACACAAAATTTCAATGTCATGGGCAATTGCAAAATCAATGGCCTCCACAGATAAATGTGAGACATGTCCATCTAGAAAAGTAAGCATTTCTTACCATCCATTCTGGTTCTGTATTGCTCAAAGTGTTTCAGGAATAAGAGAAAGAGCTCCTGGTCGATATAACCCTTTGGCGATCCATAAAGTTTAGTACCTTCAGGGTATGCAGAACTATCTGGTACATTGTTACCTTTAAATATTAAAAATGGCGGTATGAAGTCACCAAGTGCATTCACACATGGCAAAAGCGTTGTCAGGGTTCCACGTTCTCCAGAAGACAACTTTTGAACAGCCCGCGTCCCTTTCACAGCAAGAACCTTCTTACTGTTGTTCGGAACATTTGACAAACCTGTCTCATCGCAGTTGTATACCAGGCTTGGCAGATTGTTGTAGATGTCCAAGTTTTCCGTCACGTTGTGCACGTCTCTAAAAAAACTGGCAACTCTGGTTTCATTGAAAGCTTCTGCCTTGTTGGATGACAAGTGTTCCGCAACTCGTAAGGATATGTCGGGGAAACGCTTTTTGAAGCCACACCACCAATCCTCAGAAGCCATTTCCGCTGTATCCCATGATTTTGGGATAGCCTGTAATTGGTGACGACGACGCAACTTTTTGGCAAACAAATATACAACTTTCCGAAAATGTGTGATAGTCATTGGGAATCCTCTGTCACACATGAACTCAATACGATCACGAAGAACTCTTTCTTGATGAGTCGAAAGTAAAGTTGGGTGACCATATGACTTTACCTCACAAGCATGATGACGCCGTAGTGTATTGCGTGGAATAGGAAATTCCCTACAAGCTTGCTTTAAAGTCATATCACCACCTGCCAAAGCCGCTAGCGCCTGCCTTAGTTGATCTCTGGTGTACGTAAGGCCTCTATCTGTTTTCCGTTTGTAGTTTCGTACCATGTTTTAACCAATGATTTGACTGAAATAGATAGATAACACTTTTATTATAAATATCTTCAACGTTATATTGATACATTTATGTATATCTATGTTTACATAACAGAAATGTCCAACTAGCCCCAGTTTGCCATAAAAATGGATTAAAACTAATATTGTTCAGTCATTTCTCAAAGAAAATACATCATCTTATAGTTTATGTTTATGAAGAAAACACGTTAACTGCCTAATTGTTCATAGAAATCCAACCTGAAATACTAACCAATGCAATACAAAGTAGAAATTACATCTTACGAATTTGCATAACTAAACTGTCCAACTAGCCCCAGTCTGAACACAATTTTTGTTATTATGGCGTACTCCATGATAAATTATATATTAATTAAATACGTTAGACTATCATATATAGCTACTTTAATTGTAAATACTGATAGAATATTTAACACTTACTGATTATATCAAAGATATGAGTCTATAATGAACATTCATGCAAAAAATGTGACAACTGCAAAATCGAAACTATGAAACTATGGCATAAATAAATTATTACTTCATATACATAAAGCTTGTTCCGGCATTGGTTTATCGTATATAGAAAATATAAGCTGAAAGATCATATCACAGGAAACAACCAGGACATATATAAGTATGTACACAAATAAGTGTCCAACTTGCCCCAGGGTCCAACCAGCCCCGGTTTACCCTACATACAATCTTTAGATTAACCACTGCACTGGTGTGCTCAGTAGGAAATCCCGTACAAAATCTATATAATGCCCTGTTCATTAGCGGAAAAGAAGAAATTTACCATAAAAATGAACGTACAATTCTATAAATGTGATTCTTCCCGATTGCTTTGAGTCATTTTTGGCGGCACCTCAGCTTAAAAATTGTGTAGTTGTCAAATTTTTTAAATGTTTCGATCACATGCCTGTACACATAGTCAAAATACATAGTGATAAATCGTCTGATAACGTAGTTGTTTTAAACATTTAATAGAAATATCATTCTCGGCTTAGGCATAGAGATAGAACTTCTTGGAATGATATCTGTGGTTCCACTAGCTAAGCTACTCTTGTTGGCAAATACATACGTACATATAATGGAGTTATTATCCTATGTAGGTATTATTTCTGCCTAAAAAAGCTAATTCTCACAGGAAGACATTGTTTGGTATATAAATCAAATATGTAAAACATTTAGTACATCTGGAGCTTGTGTACTTTAGATGAGCATCAATTTAATACTATTCTAATGTATGTATTAGTGTTGTTGATAATTATGTACGAGTATATACACCACAATTAATTCACAATTTGTACAATTAAACCGCAAGCTATTTACAACAAAAATAAAATAACATTTAAAATCTGCACAACATACTAAGTACATTGGTAACAAAACGTTCACTAACAGCTGTATGTGAATGTTGTAAGTATGAATGGATACGGCTGAATCACAGGACAGGCAACAAACAATTGTAAAATGGAAAACACTACCCCCTCCCTAAAAAAACACGATATGGGATATAAAAAAAACAAACAAACAATTATCTCGTCTACAAAAAACATACAAGCAAACTACCTTGAACAGGAACCCAAATTTGTCCAACTGACAAATCTGTGCTGAGATCTCCAGGCTATCATACACAAAAAATGCCACCAAACGCAGTTTCTATTACATCGCAGAGATATTATGTAGCTAGAAAATGAAACAACCGTTCGGTTGGCGCCAATGTACATACAACAATTTCTGTACTGTTTGGGCGTGTTATGCATTTAAAATCGATAGCATAGAATATTTTTAAAAAAATCACTATTTCGCTAGGTTAGTAATTAAAATATCGATTTTCCCAACAATCATGATCGTACACAACAGTCGATTCACCATTTTGCATGATGTAAGTATTGGTGGCATTTTTGTTTCTGTATGTATTCCGGAATGGTAAAATCAATTACATAATACAACTGAGCAATTTATAGAAGAAAAAACAAAATACAATATAACACAAAATATGCCTTGTGTTTCATCACAGAATTCAATCCCAAGTAAACACCTGCAGACACAAAGTGAGGAAGAAATAGAAATGCTCAAACAAAGACGTTTTCTCTCTGTCTCTCTCTCTCTCTCTATGCATAGAATTTGATTTCAAATGTAAGTCTGTCTTCACTCTATGCTTGCAGGCTGCTTACGATAAATAACCAAGTGGATATGCCTAAGTAAATAAAAAATCATGGCTACTCAAATATTGTTTAAAACGTGGACAATAAACTAATAACGTGATAAGTCTAGATCTGACAAATAATCGCTAAAAACAGATTAGAAAATGTATATAATATATCACAAAATGTTCTTTTACACCAAAATCAACAAAACCTGCTTTGAGGTTCAACTATACAATTATGCGACAGCCTGTAGGTCAATAACATCCAACCCTAAGTCTACACGAAGCCCCACACCTCGAGACAGTCGATGGTGAAGGCGGACCCAGGCCCTCCGGATAGGGTGGGATTATCGAATGTGTCCGTGGGTTCACTGCGCCCGTTCTTCAGGATGTCATCACACCAGATGGCATTGTGACCACTGAAACAGGAGAAAATATCAGTCACTATCATTGGATAGATACAAAGTCTAGAAAGCTTGCATAGATTTGTTTTAAATACATAATAGATTGCCTATGTTCTGTTTGTTTATTGAAGTTCTTAGCAACCAAATAGAAATCTGACAACATATTTTTTACTTTTTGGTCCCAAAATTGGACAGGATAATATTTGGCATCATTTAACATCTTCTAAACGGTGGGGTGGGTTTAGGGTCAATTGTTATTTCTGTGTTTGATACATCGAGAATCATTTTAACAAATAATAACTATTCCTTCTACGTGCTAAAGAAAAGCTATCGATTAAATACAAACCATAAACTGGTATACACGACAAATGAGCACAACTTTGTTGTTAGTTTATATTTTTATTAGAATTTAAAAGAAAGATATTGTCTAATGGGAACTTGTAGAGTTCTGAAAAGTTAATTACCACAGAGAAACTTATTCGAAATACGAGGGGTTTACACGAATCCAAGAAGAATTTAACAGAACGACACATCCCAAATTTGTTAACAGCTATCAATCTCAAAGGAAAAACTGAATTGTCATTAAATAATATCTTATTAATGACCAAATTATGTAGAATTTCCACCAACAAATACTAGCTTATACCAGGTGGTACCTAAAGTATGACAAACATTTTAATTAAAAAGTTATAAACAAAACACTAAAAACTGAAACGCTTTGCACGTGTGTCTCTTTTCCATTGGACGGCAAAGCTTCTCTTGGCCTATCTCTGAGAAACTATAATATGATTTCTATGGTTCATCTGACAACATATAATATGATTTCTATGGTTCATCTTACAACATATAATATGATTTCTATGGTTCATCTTACAACATATAATATGATTTCTATAGCCCATCTTACAATAATATTACTAACACATAATATGATTTCTATGGTCTATCTTACAACATAGAATATTACTAACATATAATGTGATTTCTATGGTCAATCTTACATAGAATATTACTAACACATATAATATGATTTCTATGGTGCATCTTACAACATAGAATATTACTAACACATATATGATTTCTATGGTGCATCTTACAACATAGAATATTACTAACACATATATGATTTCTATGGTGCATCTTACAACA
>JAUYWI010100182.1:0-11588 GCA_034780595.1 Parotoplana pacifica | reverse complement strand
GTACTAGCTTTGCATCCCCATGTTGTACCAGCAAGCTTGCTCAGCTGGTTCATTCTCTTGTTCGTCTCTTTCCTTATTTTCTCTACATGGTCTTTGAACGTCATACCTGTATCAAAGATGACTCCCAGAAGTGTTGCTTTCTTATTGAAGACTCTGTCACATTGAAGAGTTAATTTGATAGCTATCATTTATGAATTCTGAGAGTAACTCTCAAATCCGTTTATATTTAAAACTAGTATGACCGAGTTTTAATAACTCTCCGACAATCATGAAAGTTATTCCCACAATCATGAAAATGGAATTATTAGCATCACTGTTCCTAGACAGGGAGCCAGGAGAGGATCATAAACTGGGAGCGCAAGATGAGTCCATCGTGTAGTACTCTGCTAGAGATGTTCAAAAGTAAGGGTCTTAAGTGGCGCCTGGCATCAACAGGCGCCAAAAATGAACATTCAAAGTTTTAAAATGCATCAAATCACTTAAATTATACACAGATCTCTAAAAATGTCAAAACATTTTCTGAACATCTCAATATTTGGTTAATCGAAACTAACATTTTTATTGTTTTAATTTCAATGCAACCATAGATATTAAATTATAACCATAGAAATGGATATAAGTAGCTGTATGTCAACTTATATGACGGTGTAATAAAACTATAAATAACATCAAAATTAAAACTACCATTAATGTTAGTTTTGATTAACCAATTAATAGTTTGAATCTTTCGTAAATTTTGTTTTAAGTGAATCTAAGCAATATTTTGCCTTTTTTTTCTCAGCTTAAGAAAAATACATTGAAAGCGCCTGGCGCACACGCATCACTTGATAATATGGATTTTTACTATATTAAACATCTCTAGAAGAATGCTACACAATGACTGGATCTATCAGACATTTGCGTCGAGATTTTATAATTAAGCTCCCCTCAACTACCGATCTATTCCTTGACTTTTGACTTTTTCACGATGTAAACATAACTTTACGTCAGTCACAACTTATGAAAAACAACAGATACTTCAAATCAAAAACTTTTATTTCTATTTTTATTACATTGAAAAAAAGTAAAATAAACGTTTGAATTGGTCCAACAACAGATCACAAAAATAAATTAAAATTAGAAATTGAGGAAAACAATATTTTAATAAAATCAATGTTGTGTTGTAGTGTTTTCATTATCCAGTAACAAAACTTTGGCAGAATTATTTTGTTCTTGAAATGCATTTAGCATTCTTTGTTCCAATATGCGCACTCGACTTGAATAAATCTCACATTTCAAATCACTTGATAAAGAGGAAAACAAACTAAATGTTTCCCATTGATCGGTATGAATTTGAGACAATGTGGTAACCACTTTCTGTTTAAGATTATTCAAAGAATAGATATTAGCTAGAATCAGATTATCAAATACTTCATCCATGAAGTTGTCATCAATAGTTTTATCTTGTAAATCATTTGTTTGGCTTTCTGATAATTTGTAATCGACACTACAAAGACTGTGTTCACATTTGGCCACCATATTCGTCATCTGGTACTCCATAAACAACGGCAATAAATAACGTGCACGTGATGCATGAATCTGTGTAAACGGTGAATAAATGGTTGATAGAAAATCTATAAATAATTCCGGACTTTTATCTGGGAGTTGGACAGTATTAGTGATGGACTCTGAAAAGTTTCCAAAAAGCATTATTTTAAATACTGGAGAAGATTTCGCAAGAATCACTCGATGTAGGTGCAAATCAACACTATTTTCCTTGTCCGATCCTACCCTAAATATTACATCAGACAAACCATCTTCAGTTTGAAACTGTGAAAGATTAACAATACTTTCAATATCCACACAAGCCATTATTTTGACACTACGAACTGGATAGTGACTATTATGTATTTTCGGAGGTTCAAAACGGTCGATTGTGAATTCAATCAAATCAGAATCAAATCGTACTAATACAGTTTTAGGTGATCTATTTAAAAGGTTAATTGTCAGAAAACTATAAACAGTAGTGTAGGGCAATAATCGGCATCCAACATGCACAGCTATTTTACTAGTATTTTCTTCAAAAGTTGTTCGAGTATACCAAGGAATGTCATTAATAATAACTTCTTTGGAAATACTTTCTTTTTCTTTTCCAGTTACCAAATTTCCTATTTGCGCAAAGTATGTAATAATATTATTTTGTGGTTGATCAGAAAGCATATCTAGGTAAGATGCTAGGTAGATGCTACTACTGAATATGGTAAAAGCTAATTCTGACTGCGAACAAATTTATAGCAATGGTTTGTTGCCATAAACCCAAATATAGGTATTTATTTGCTAGATTTCCAAAAGAGAATCTTAACTATTCTAAGTACAATACAAAAGACTACCATATATGGAGTAGCAGTAAACAAACATAGAAGAGGTGCTATATTTAGTTTATTATTTTGGAGACAACTAACAGTCGTGTCGTCTATAGAAATTAACTAATGCTAATAATGTATAATAAATTGTTTTTGTCTTTATATAGCTATACCTAGTTTTATTTTTTGGTAATTCATTAGTGAGTAGGTACCTAGTATACCTATCCTACCTAATATATGTGATATTCTTTTTGTTAAAAAATACGTGCATTATAGTGTAGTGTAGGTACACATGTTTTTCAAATAGTTGATGTGTAGTTATAATATATAGTTTTAATAGGTATACCGATTTGTTTAAAATAAAAATACGTATATCATTAGGAGTTACCTAGATTTTTTCGAATAAAGAAGCATAAATTAGGATCTAGGAGCATTATTGATATTTTTACAAAAAAATTAAACAGTAAAATGTTCTATGCATTACTTAGTAAATATCATATTGTATCTTTTTGCAAATTGTAATTATATTGTACTCCCCATTTACACTCGACTACTGCGGTATGTCAGTTCGAGAAAATATACACTTTTATTATTATTATTATTATTAATTTTGGCTTTCGATCAATATCGACCCCAGAAAGCATGGCTGAGGTTTCTTACTACCCAGATCGATAGACTTTTATGCATTTAGTAAATGTATAACAGCATACCTTCATCTGAGCAAGAGGTTAACCCTTCGTAGACCTCTCTAGCACATATGTATTCCTGCAATGTCAGGACCATGCTTCCTGGCTTCTATGACGACCACCTCAGGTGAAGGATGCGAGGAAGACAAGAATCATCAGCCATGAGTTCAAAAGACTTAATATCGACATTGCATTACTGCAAGAAACCAGACTTCCATCTAAAGCTAGCCTCAAAGAAAAGGACTATATATTCTTTTTGGCAATGGAAAGCCCCAGAGGAGCACTGAACACACGTCATAGGTTTTGCAATTAGAAACTCTTCTATCCGCAATCGAACCACCATCACAAGGCACAGCCCGCATTCTTTTTCTTCACCCCGCAACCAACTGTGGCCCCGTGAGTATCATGATCGTGTGCGTCCTCACACTGTACTCTCCAGCAGAGGCGAAAGACGAATTATACGAGGAGCTTCTTCTTCGTTTACCCTCCACTTTAGGGCCGCCAAGCTGACCCACATTGGGGTCAGAGACAATCACAATTCAAGAACCCTTACAGCTGTAACATGGGAGTTGTATGTGCTCTTTGCTAGATACACACGGTGTAGCCACAGAACCCAAGGACCACAAATGACAACTTCTTCAATGTCCTTAGCAAAGACAGGCTCCCACGGGGATATCTTGACCACCTATCAGGCGGGTCGCAGGTGCGTTATCTAGTCCATTAGGGCTTTCGGAGCCCTACCCACCAAGTCATAACCGAGTATCTCCCGATCCGTTGTCCAGCGCGCTACCCATTCGGCTACCAGCTGCTCGAGACCACCATCAAAAACTTCCCTGTCGACGAATGATTCTTCCTGCTTAAAGATTTTAACGATCGGATTGGCTCCGATTTCAACTCCTAGCCCCATTGCACCGACCATTTTGGTATAGGCAAACACAACGGGCTATGCTCCCTTCACGACCGCTGAATTACGAACATGTGCTATGCGACAACACGTAACCACAGTGTCCTGGTGTCACCCCAGATCACGGCACTTGCACCAGTTGAATCTCATCATCACTCGAAGACCCTCGCTGAACAGTGTACTTACTACACGCAGCTCTGACTGAGAAACCGATCATTCCATGGTCGCCAACAAGGTGCGTCTACAGTTCAAGCGGATCCATTGGTTAAAGAAAAAGGACGCCCACGCATCAAGACAGCCAAAACCCCAGTCCCTGAACTACATGAAAGCTTTTAAGATGCCATTCGAAACTGGCCAACAAGAAATGGGACAGCATTCACGAAGCCACATACAAAACAGTTTTCGAGACTTTTGGTAAGGAGGAAATACCCTGACTTATTTGAAGCTAGTATTGAGAATATTGGGGCGGCAATCGCTTCTAAAAGATCATTATATTGTTCCACGAGGACACAGAGGGCACTATTCAGTGCGATGGATTCTTACTCGGACTCCTTCAGGACCAAGAGCGGAGTCAAACAGAGCTGCGTCCCTCCGACGACTCTGTTCGGTATCCTCTACTTTCTGTGCTGCGCCTTCTGCCAATGTGAGGAGGGTGTGAACATCCACACCAGTAGCGACGGGAACCTGTTCAACCTCGCGCGCTTCTACGCAAAGACAAAGGTGCGAAAAGTCTTCATTTGTGAGATACTAATTGTTGACGACGCCGCCGCCTTGACTGCACACACCGAGGCTGACCTTCAGGAGCTCATTGACTGTTTCGCCCATGCCTGCAAAGATTTTGGTTTCACAATCAGATTCAAAAAGACAAACGTCCTCGTCCAAGATGTCAGCTCTGCTCCCACATCTGCAATGGTAACTGCACTCTAGATGTGGAGTATTTCACTTACCTTGACTCGATCATTTCCAGCAGTCACAACCTGGACACAGAGCAGAAGACTAGAATCGGCAAGGTGGCAACAGCTATGGCCCGCCTATCAAAGATTATGAGAAAATTCCATACTCATCATCAACACAAAGTGTACCAAGCCTGCGTGAAAAGCACTCTTTTGAATGGTAGCGAGAACTAGACTCTTTACTCCCGACAGGAACGCAAGCTCAACACCTTTCATCTCCGCTGCCTTAGGGAAGGGTCCTCGGCATATCACCAACAATGAAGTCCTAGCACGGGCAGAAACCCTCAGCATGCTTGCCCTGGCATACCAAGAGCCACTTACTCTGGCTCGATCATGTCACCCGCATGCAAGAAGGCAGGATACCCATGGACAACTTTTACTGGGAACTCGTCACTGGCTCCAGACCCACCGGAAAGCGCATACTCCTCTACAGAGATGTATGCAAGCGAGACCTTAAAGCAGGTGACCGTGTCAGCTGGCTATGAAACAATGGCAGCAAACCTCAGTGCCTGGTGACTCGGTACCAAATTCGCCATTCACTTCAAACAAAATGGCATTGATATCTAACATAAACCGTGTACTATATTCAAAATAAAGATCTATGAAGAATTAAGGCAATAAAAATGATGTCTTAGAAAATTGGAATATTTTATTCAAATTTGATCAGTTTTAAGTAAAAAAATGACCAAAATATTCGATTTTCGGTTGGTTGTTGTAGTACCCATGAAAATCATAATTTTAAATATCCATTATGTTTTTATATAATGGATATTAAAAATTATTACTATATTAAATCTAAAACATGTTTCTAGAAAAACTGGCTATTTTTTATATTAAATACTTAAAAATGGATAATCAATATCGATTTAAAATTTTAAAAGCTTATTGTCGATGAATCTTTCCAAGATAGTGTAACAAATTTCATCCAATCGGTGGACGAAAAGTATGATTTTCTAGGACAACAACTGATGTTACAAGTGAAAAGCCAACAGTCCAAAATCAGGAACTGAGACACTGATTTTTTTATTCAAATCTAATTTTTGAAAAAAAATACAATTAAATTTCATTTAGTGCAAATATGGTGATAAAATTAATCGAAAAACAATTTTCGTTTGGGTAAGTCATTTAAATGATCTTAGCCAATGAATAATGTTATCAAAGATATCGGTTTATTACTGGTAGCAAATTTGAAATAATCGAATAAAATTAAATTTTCAGACCTAATGTGTCAACCTGTTCAAAATCGTTTACTTTAAAAGATTCTAAGGTACCAAATTTCAACCTAAGGGGAAGTATGACCCCTCTATCAGCTGAGGATTAAACTAAGATTTTTAGTTGTCTTTTCAAACATAAAAATTACATTTTCTTCTGTCTGGTAAAAGTTTTTAATGCCATTTTTCAATATACTACAAATGTAGGTAATATATACGTACATTTGGTTGAATCGTTTTGAGCCAGAAATCGATTAAACTTCAATTAAAATGTGACCACATATTTACTCTTTCGTTTATTTTGAGAAAGAAAAATTAAAATAAATTCCTAACGTTCTACGATACACCATACAAGGTCCAAATTTTCTTAACAAAATAGATAAAAATCAGAAAATAAGACTACCTATTGAACAATTATTATAATTACTGATGCTACCCAACATAAACCTTCTAACGAAAAATCATTTTATATAATAACATAGTTACATACATGCATGAGAATTTTACAAAAAGTACATTCTATGAACCTTAAGAGTATTTCATTTAAAGTTGGCAAAATACAAATAAGTGTCAAATAAAATGTCAACATAAAAAACTAGACTACTTTCATCCCAAAAGGCCGACTAACAATCCAATATTAACGATCCCAAATATAGCTTATCTATCGGAACATAAAGTATAGACTGAGTTAAGTTTATAAATTTAATATAATTTGAAAATGATTTTCGCTTTTCGTCAAAATGTATCCATAACATTTATATAATTTTGAATAAAACTGAAAATTACTCAAAATGTATATTTTTAACAGAAATTCACTCAGTTTTTGGAAACTAGTCAGCTATACATATTTTTGGTTACGTACTCAAAATTCTACAAGAAACTAACATTCCATTTTTATAAAAAGTTAAAATTATACTGGATACGAAAAAAAACGAAAATCAGTCTCCAATATTATTAATTAACAATTGTTCCTGTAAATTAACCACACATATATACTGTTGTTCTGCAAATTTCTGTCTTCCCCAAATTCTTACTACATACTTTTGTTCACCCAATTCCGAGCCTTACTGAAATCATAATAACCAGTATGGTTGCCAAATAATGCCTTCATTGTAAATAGCAGATCAAGATCTCAAGAGTACAAAGACAAATTATAGTTTAGAGATTTTCTAAAGGATTCAATTATCTTAGGTAGAGTTATTTTGGATTTACTATTAGGTTAGCTCTAGAACGTAGGACGTTTGAATAAGCGATCTAAGAAACTTACATAATTGATAAATAATGAACCCTTATGAATATTTACTTTAATAGCAGATATCTACATACAATGGATTACGGCTAAGCTTCAAGGAATACATAATATTGACAAGGATAGTTTTATATACAAATGTATACAGATTTCATGATCTATTATGTGCACTCTTTTATTTGTACATAAATGCTTTAAAAAGACATATCTTCTAAAATTGTCTTTAATATATTGTAAATAATTTTTCGTAACATATCCATAGTTGAAGAAAACATTGTTCTGTTGCTTGAAATAGCCAAAAAGTGTGAATCTTTTGATAAAAAGCAACGTTAATCGTGAAAATAATAGATACATGTTTGCCTTTACTGCAAAATTCATCCAACGTTACAGTTGAATCAGGTGTCATTTTATACGAACAAAGATGTGGGAGTTTGATGATAGAACCAAAGGCAAGGTGGATCAATTCTACATAGATCACCTTCCATTTTATAGACAATAACTTCTCTGTATCGTTTTGAAAGCACAAATGTGCCAATAACAGCCGCTCGATGTTTACAAAAATCAAATGAATATCTAAGAGGATTTTTCCAGTTCAGAGTTTCCATCTGACGACTCCTCACCCTCCCAAAACCTCTCTCCCAATTCCTTCACTAGCAAAGGTCGAATAGATCTAGCCGAGATGGTGGCACCCTGTAGCAAATCGCGCTGAAACGATTTGCGTGTGGACCAGGCCTTGGCGTTCTTCTGTGTGCGGAACTCATACTCGAAAATGCCAATATTGGTGGCACAGATGCGCTGGTAGACTTCAGAGAGATCACGAAATTCCTGGACACTCAACTACAAAAATAAAGAAAACAATATGAATTAATACTAGTCTGGAAATAACATCAAAGTTCTAGATTCTTCTACGATTGATAATTGGATAATACAATTATTTCAAACTATTTTAATCTCACGTCGTCACGGGGGGCGGATTTGACTTTTTACATTATTGTACATTTCTGAAGTCATAAGTTTTTGAAAAAAATGCGATTGTGAAAGAACTTTTGCAAAAATATTGCTTATTGATTTTATATTTAAAATTTTGAGATCTAACTTAATTTATTCAGTGGCCCTTTTTCTAAAAATATTCCAAAGAATGTCGTGTACCAAATTTCAAACCAATCCATCCGCCGGAACTAAGGGGGTGTGGGTTTGGGTCTATAGGTGTGATGCGACGTTTTTGCTTCATAAAGTCTTCTCTTTCTTCAGTCAGTCTCAACATAACCAATGAGCTAATAATTTCAATGCTTACATGTATAGGCCTCTTCGTGGGATAGACTGATGCATCTTTAAACAGTTTAATGAGAAGATCAGGCCGGTCTGGGGGGAATAGTGGCTCCAGGCAACGGACAATTTGCTTCTGTCTACAAATACAATGAGATAAGTGACCATCTATCTTTATACCTAAAACAATACGTCACCATCAGTTACTATAACCTGTGACATAAAATAAATACCAATATGCAAAGTATGCACTGTGAAATCTGAGGGTAATAAAGTCGATTGATTGTAATCAATTATTATGATTCATCCTAATCAATCCATAGATAAAGTATTACACTATGTACATAGCTAAATCAAGAAATAGTATAGGCAGCTATGTATAGCGTTATTAACTGCTAACCATCGGAATTGCTCTGAACTACCTCATACATAAAGGTTCAAAGATCTTATTCTAAGAAATTAGCGTCAATACATCCATCATCCATTAAAAAAAGAAAATTATCACATACGTCTTTACCTAGCTATGGTCTGAGTTTGACTCTGAAAAAGAAAGTATGTACATACCTGCCTACCATATCTACAAAGATTAAGATGACATTAGTCCAATCATTCTGTGGTAAAATGGGATCCAACTGATAACTAATTAATTCACCAGGGTTTTTAACGGTTCTGGCATCTCACAAGTGTTCCATGAGTGACTACGACATAGAAATACATAAAATTAAGAATATTTACATAGATAAATTTTATTATAGAAATATCTATGCAAAATCAATAAAATACATTTTAATTTATGCACAATATTTATAATGGTTGACCAAAGTGAATACTATCGAATTTCGGATTTTGTCACACAAGAATTTCTCAACTTACCACAAAATATTCTTCAAACCATTAATAACCGTACATTCCGCCGGTTTCGTTTGTGCATTGAAAATAAAGGGATGCAAGTCGATCCCTATGATACATGAACATTGTAATTGAACATTTGTATATTTCTAGTTATCTGTGTTTATAATAAAAAATGTATCTATGTAAATATTCTTATGTTTTATATACTTCTATGTCGTAGTCACTTATGGGACACCCTGTACATAGAAAATGTTTCATTAGATGATATATTTTATGGTAAATTATTATGGTGCCTTTTGTACAACTTCATAGAAATTTGAACTGTGCGGCCCTGGATTACGTGACCTAGCAGAACAAGTTTTCTTCGGAGTAGAGGAATTTTCTAGTCTTTGTGAATTGTCTACACTGGAAAACATTCCTGAATTAATTCGTCTCCAAAGTCTTCTTATTCGATTGAGAATCTTGGGTCCGGATCATCCAGACACAATATACTGTTTAAGGTAACATTTGTGATAACCACCATTAAACAGACATTTAAAACAAAACTAAAAAGTTGAAATAATATTTGAAGATCAGAACAATTTTTTTCATATTTTTATATTTATTATATGCATATGTTTAAACTAAAAACAATTTTTATATTTACAAATTTTATAGACGTACATTTTTGTGTAACCATTAATTTTATATTCTATGCATTAATTATTTTTTGGTGTACTAGTTATTATTACTTATAATTAATTTTGAGTAGCAACTATTCTTACTTGATTTGCTTTTGGTAATATAAATTTCTACTTTGTAGAAGTCATGGTGCTGCCCAAGCAGATGCAGGTGAAGTAGTCCAGTGTTTAAAAACTTGGCGTTACGCACTTGAGTTACAGGCTCTATTCCTTGAGCCATTAGACTCAGTTGTTCAGGGGACTTTTCTAGGGTATGTTGAGGTAGGTATAATCCAGCTTTGGTTAATTTTTCCCAAAGAATTTCAAATCTATCATTTAAAGAACTAGGTTACTGAAGCACTGATGTATCCTGCATAAATTACAAGTAGCATGTGCCTTCAATGTCCGCACTATTTTCTTCTATGAATATTTTCGGCTGTTTGAAGCAGCGCAATTAATACAATTGTCTAAAATTATGAAGATGCTCACTTTCTATAAAGATTATTAACTACATATTATTTTAAATTGTAAAACAATTGGGTATTTTTTTAAATATATGTAGACTGGATTTTAATGCAGTTATTGGAAACAATAAACCTATTTTTTTAGTGAATGCACCAATAAGTTTATTTTAAACTAATTTGTTTAAGAAATCATTTTGTTCTTATTATATTGTTGCTTTCCTAAGGTATTTTCATACATTCTGACTGATTGTTATGATACGATGCCCTCTTTTGAATTGGAACCAGAAATAATCGTTACCTGTTTGCAGTATTGTGGAAATGTTATCAAAAGGGGAGAAAATTATTTCTATAATAATTGGCACTCAAAACAAACTTGGGCTTATGGACATTTAGAGAAAGAAACAGCTTGTCTGGCGCAATGCATGTGCATCTTTCTGGCTTATTGTCATTTATTGTTGACTAATTATGACATTTACTCGGATGAAATAGAAGAGTAAGTTTGTTTAAAAACAGTGTTCAAGATTTCAAAAACTTATATACACAAATATTTCAATTGCGGCTAAAAACAGTTTGCTTATAAAATTCTTTTTACTCAAATAAGTAGTATAAAATATTTTATTTAATTTTTGAAAAAAATATGCAACAACTTTTACATACGACAAAATCAACTCTATGTACGATTTAATAAAGACAAGGTCATATACCCTAAAATAATTGAAAACATTTGGGTGTTAGCTTCCTTTAAATAGCATGAAACTGAACGTTTTTAGATAAATGATATTTTAAGATATTAGTGGTAGATGTGGTCAAATACACGTAAATTCATCATTTCTGGGATATATTACAGGGCTGCTGAAAAGAAACCGTATCCCTTGTATTTTATTCATTTTTTCCTCCTAAAAAAGCAAAAACTATTTTTTTTGACAAATTAACACCACAGTGACATTTTATATAGTCAAAAGTATCAATCAATAAGTGGTGGCCCTGAAAAGGGCCGTTTTC
>JAUYWI010100171.1:0-11589 GCA_034780595.1 Parotoplana pacifica | reverse complement strand
GATCGCACCTCACAGCAAATAATGGAAGGAAAACCTTAAGATCAAGTTCTACCACACTGTCACGGGAGGCATTCCGAACTTCACTAAAGGTATCTCCAGAGCAGATAAAAAAACCAACTCTGCACTGGTCACAGCCCCATCTGCAGATCCTACTTCCATAAGATTGGGAAAGCAGACTCAGGTATCTGCATACGTTATCACAGTTCCGCTGACACTGCTAAACACAAGATCCTCCGCTGTCCCGTCATTGACCACCCCAGACAGAGCACTATTGGAGTCATACCACAAATCCATATTCTGAACTCCAACCCGATCGAGGTGGTGAAGTTCCTGCACGCATCTGGCCTTCTAACCCAGAGCAACATGGATCAGAATCGATCCGCAGTCAAAAGAAGAAAAATGACATTCGAGGGTAGTTTTAAAATAATATTTTCGTTACTCTCGAAAATGAAAAAATTGAGGGTTTTAGAGGGTTTGGACGCACCCTGCCAAAAGCAGTGACGTAATCACAATTGGAGCTAGAATACACCTTTTCACCAAATGATCCGAACGAAAATTCAATTTACTGCTCCTAAAGGTATGAGTGTACTACCTTTCACTATAATCAAAAAGATAAAAATAATTTAAATAGTTAAACACGCAGACACACACACTTGCAACTATGTTCGTTGAATTTTCAGGTTTCGCACCGAACGCCGAAGAATGTCATCAATCATAGCAAGTACAATAAAAATTACTAAATAAAATAAAATATTTACAATCACCGAGTATAAAAGATTACTAATAAGATGACCATTACTTAGAGATTCAAAATATGTAGTATTAAAACAAATAAGTCTGTTATTAACTTTTGTTAAAAAGTGTGCAAATCTATTGACTCTCTGAAAAAAGTTGTCAACGTTTCATTAAAACAGATTCAGTAGTAGATGACCCAATAATGAAAAACCTCGGACTTTAGGAATGCATAATAGCAAGCACACAAAATTGATTTCTTAATGCTCATATTTAGTTAGTTTAAATAGATCTACATACATAAATAATAATAAAAAAAGCAATGGCAATTGTTAAATGAGAATAAACATATTTACTCTAAAACTAACAACAATAATTTAAATAGATATAATAAAAATAACTTTTATCCTAATATTACAGCATTTCAAAACATAAAAACAAAAAAATACAAAAACTATTTTTTCAGATGATTAACAACTGACGTATGTTTTGTTTACACTGACAAACGCAATTTCGCTTTTTCAATTCAGCATGCTACCACCTCCGATCTACATGTGCAGAGTAAAACTCTGCACAAGAACTCGACCATATTCCAAATGTCGCAATTAAAGTTTAAAAAATAAATAAATGTCATTTGATACAAACATCTAAATAAGAAAACAAAACTAATACGGATTTTGTAATGTCATATAAAATACACTAGAAAATATAGTTGGTGAAAATGTAAATAAATGTGTATGTATAAAATAACAGTAAATGATAAATAAAAGCAACAAAATGGCGTTATAATTGCTATTAGATAAACAACTGAATGTAGGTATATGAAGTATGACAAAATTCTACCAAGTTAAAGCCAGATAATTTATTTAGACAATGTGTGCACAAATAAAACAACAGTATGTAAGATCTCGAGAAATGAGGTTCGAATTACCATTAAATTGTTACATTTACTTCTAACTGTATCTATAAAACCTAGTTGCTAGGTTTCCTGATATTGACCCAAACATAATTATGTGTACGAAATAGTTAGTAAAATTAAGAATTTCTATTATAACCCCTGCTGGTTGTCTCTTATAAAAATAAAAACTCGTGTGGTCACTTAGGGTGAAGGGAGAAAGAGGACAATAACTTTAAAATATCATACTTCCTGTGGATAGAGTGTGGTCAAATCTGGTACACAGATATCTGACAAGTTTATAGAGAAATATATTTTTCGTTAAAGGGACCATGTTAAAAACCAATCACACAATAAGATGCAAAATTAAACGTTGCCCGATTAACTTAAAATTTGGTAAGTAGGACCACACCACTAGGAAACACAAATCTAAAAGCTATTTTCCACATATTTTATTGATTACTGATTTTATGACCGATTTTTTTAAAGAAAATATTTAGACGGTTATAGTCCAACAAAATAAACACAATATTACTCAAATGAGGTAACTAACGTATCAGAAGATTGCTTGGCGACAACGTTAGTTCTGGATTCCATGGTGACCACGAGGAATTAACTAACTACAAGTAGTTCGAGACAACACATACCTACCACTTATTAAAGAAATATAATAAAAAATCAACAAATAAAGAAATTCAATATTTAAACTAGAGAGTCATTGTAGTATATAGAAAGACAATCAATAGAATTGCATTCGGAACATGTAATGAAGTATCACATTTTAAGCATATTAAATTAAGTGATAAAAAATTCAACGAGGATGCATTTCTCAATAGTATATTAAAATACGGAGATTCAAATGAAAAAAAATAATGCACATATTTGAGATTACTAAGACAATCTTTTTCGAAACCAGGTCTGCCGACCGTATGTATAGCTACCATATTCCTTATAAGCAGTATCAGAGTTATGTAAATAAATATCAATGATGCAGGAAGTAGTAGTCTTAGCTAAGCTGGAGTGTAAATTAGGTATGATACAAATCGCAATAAGGATGTAACAATGAGCACTTTTATTTGGTTACGCAAATTGTGCATATAGAAACACCTAGATTGACAGTGAACTAAAATATTAAATTTGATTAAAATAAATATGATGCTGGAAATTCAATAGGACAAATATTGTAGTATTTTAAACTTAAAAGTAGTCACAGATATTGTTAATTAGACCACACGAAGTACTTTAAGCAGACACTTAGTTGCAAAAATTCAGTTCTTTAATTTTTTTGTTTAAGTGACCCATTTTACTTTAAGAACTCCAAATGTCAAGATCGTTGTTCAAATTTTAATAAATCCAGACAATAAAAATTACATCATACACATTGCCTAGGTTTCTATAGATGTCTATGGATCAACTTCTAGAGAAGTAAGTCGATGCCCTATCTGACCTATTCTGAATATGGTTTTGAATAGCAGATATTAACCCTCCGTTGATAACCCTGTTTTTTAAATACGCCTGATAAGGGGGGGGGGTCTAGACATACCTATAATATTATATTTTCCGTGGATGGTACATAGAAAAAACTGGATAAAGCTGAGCGTCATAGAGGGCCAAAAATTAAATATTGTCCACTTGACTTCAAATTTAATGTGTAGGTCCATTAGACATCCAGTAATGCAAATCCATGAAAAATGTTTGAATTTTTAATTTTTTTTAAAATATCGATAATTTTGGCTAAAATGGCTTTAAAATTTAAACCAAACATCCTAGTATGCTCAAATTTGAGATTTAGAATTAAGAAGGCATTAGACTGTTTCTAATGCCTTCTTAATTCTAAATCTCAAATTGGAGCATACTAGGATGTTTGGTTTAAATTTTAGAAAATTGGATGCTTCATATTTATGGTTGCTGGTCTATGATGTCTACCATATCAGGGTAGGTCCATAAATTAATTTATCAAAATTGAATGGCTTAAAATGGTTTATTATGAAATTTTACACCATTTTAGTCGTTTGGGAATAAATACAATGAGTAAAATTGAGTTGAAGTAAATTTGATTTTTGATGTTTGACTGGGTCTGGGCCCAAAAAAATCAATGGCTCTAAAATGCCAATGAAACAAAATATATTTTTTAATAAAATGTATTTTATGGCAAAACAAACTCAAAATGGTTTCTATCTAATAGCTTAAAATGTGTTTCTAGATCAGTTTTAGTGGTTTTTAGTCAAAAATTCCATTTTCAATACTTCAGCTGGGCCTTGGACAAAATCAGTGGACCTCAATTTTATATTTTGAATAAAGCTAAAATATATCTACTTGGTACACTAATAGTGACTGACTTTGATTCACGTGACCTTCGTGGGAGTATGTTTTTTATGTAAAAAACTGCGGACCTTCACTTCTCATAATGTTGCAAAATTTCAGTTTAATCGGAGTTCTAATTTTTGAGATAGAACATAATATGTGCTAGGGGGTCTAGACTCCCCACCCCCTTATATCAATGAAGGGTTAATAGAAAAAGAACTAATTTTATGCAACGGAGTATCTACTTCATGTAAAAGAATGGGAGAGCCCTAGGCATAAAATCTAGAATTGATAATATAAGAAAAATCATAGAAATTAGGTACTAGTTATGATTAGCTTTATTTTAGTTTAGTCACCTAAATTGATTGACCAAATTAATTTAAAAATATATTTTGTTCGATATTAACACAGTTAAAATCTGGTCTCCCATTGCTTCACATATTAGTTGGTTGGCTTAATCAAAAATTTGGCTAAAGCATTAAAAGTTGCATATGCTCCACCAATATTTCTTTCTGGATCCAGTTGCTTTGGCTATAGATATGTTAAATTCCTATCTAAAAAAGGCGAATCTACTCGTTTTTAGTCGTTTATCCAATCAATTAATTGGCTTATAATTCAGAATACAGACTTCATTCTGTTGATGTTACAAGTAATAAAAAATTAACGGGAAATAAATGTTCATAAAAATATTTCATGTTGTTATCATTAAAGTTGTGTATTTTAGATATATGTTACTTGCAAGTAGTATCGCATTTAATCATAATTTTAATAAATATAAAGATATTTAAAAAATACATATTTCTTGTAACATCAACCAGAATTCTGCACCCTAAATTATAAGCCAAGATGATAAACAAATAATAAATGATTAAATTAGTTTTTTTAGAGATAGGAATTTAATATAGGAAGGACGATATCTACGGCTAAAACATTGGATGCAAAAGGAAAAAATGATAGAGCATGTGCAATTTTTAAATCCTATAAGGTCACCTAAGTATGGTGCTTTTATCATTCTTGTAAC
This sequence comes from Parotoplana pacifica, assembly GCA_034780595.1. Lineage (NCBI taxonomy): Eukaryota > Metazoa > Platyhelminthes > Proseriata > Otoplanidae > Parotoplana > Parotoplana pacifica. The sequence goes on along the minus strand of JAUYWI010100171.1, from coordinate 6,637 downwards.
TAAATCACCCTTTTTCTAACTAAGCCACCTAACTATATTGTATCTCGTATTCTTCTTGTATCAAAATGTCAGTTTTTAGCATAGTTTTGATATTGTTAGGTCCTCAAATAAAGTGATTTCGTGTGCTTGATAGTCAACTTGCTAACAAGAAAGTTGACCTGCTATTAGCTCAATTTGTTTTCCAAATTTGTTCCAAAATTGTTCTTTAATGTTAACCTGTTTTATACACAGAACAAAGGAGGTATTTATATCACATTTATGGGTGTAAAGTAGTGTGTAGTTTCTTTTTCTCTTGACAAGGACAGGAATGTAAAAACCGGTCAAACTAAATAAATAAGACATATAATACTAACAATTGTTATCATTCTCATGGATCAAAGTATTGCATAATGGCGGCGGCTGTAGCAAATGATACCAATAAAAGAATGTATTTATACAGATTTTGTGGTAAAAATAAATAATGAAATACCAGTTTTAGCGATTTCTTGTTTTTATGCATACAGTCCTCTTTAATAACTGCAAATTGTGAATCCCTAAATTTTAGTTTGGACTGTCAATCTATGCATTACAAAAATTCAGATTTATTACAATTCAGCTATGTAGAATGTAGAAGTTAATTCCAAATTTGCATTAAAACCGCGGCGGAGCGATTACAAATATTTTCAATATTTCAGCAGTGATGTTCCTTCATTTATATAAATTTTTAACAAAAAAATATTGTGAAGCAGTCAGGTTCATTAGACACTGATATGGAAGAAACTGGCACATTTACTCAATCTACTTACAAGCGGCAATAAGCTAGTTACCGTGATATTGTTTGATATTGTGAGATTCTTCCAAATTGTTTGTGACAAGAGCAGACGAATAGACAGTAGATGAGTTCGGAGAGTTCGGGGTGTCATTCCTGTTGCTCCATCTGACTAAATGAGACTGGGGGCTAAGAACGACAAAATTATCGTCATTGGGATGTTGATTGTCCAAACTGTTGGAGGCATTATTGGGATTATTTTGTCGCCACTGACGACCAAATAAATACCAACGTTTAGATTTGGTTTTCGGTTGATTTGACGGAGTAACGTAACCTCCCAGTCGTTCCTGACCAACGGGTGTTTCGGAATGGACAATACTCCCAGGGCTGATAACAGTGGAAGTAAAATCAATCGACGAAAATTCCGGTTTGAAATTACTTGAGGGACGACCTTGTTGATAAGCAGCTCTGTGTGTTGACCAGCAGTTTCCATGGGGACAGTATTTGCGACATTTACAACACAAAATACAAGGAGCAGCTAGCAATAAAAATGGAGCAGCAATGATCATTAGAAAACTAAATCCAACAAATATTCCAATCACCTAAAGAAAAAAAGAACAGAGATTACTGTCAAAATAATCTTATAATTTATTCAACACAAACTGCAACTAAGAAGTCACAACTAAGGATAAATTTGTATTAAACATACACAAAACAATAAAGACGCAACTTCAATAATATAAGTTACTAAACTACAGGTACCCACACGCCTTCCAAGAACAACTACTGAAACACAAAAAGGTTACCTGAGCTCTATGAATCATTATCGACGCTCTTGAATGGCCCAATTTATTTTTACATGGACCTTTATCATAATGACGAAGAAAAAAATCTCCCTGAAATAAGAAAGACAAAAATGATATTACAATGTATCAAAAACAAGTCTATCGGTCGCTTAGTTATTAACCATAAAAGAAAGCACTAGGGGGGGGGGGGGGGTAATTTGACCACAAGGACTATCTGTGACTGTTCATTAAAATGCATAAATATGGATGTGATTTCTAAGGTTAATTAAAAATAAAAATTATCTAACTTATAAGACAATGAAGTTCTTTTTATCGCAAAAACAAAGTTGCAGAGTCCTACATAGTTGATAACCGATTCCTATAAATCATCTTGATAATAGGGAGGGGATCAATCTATCCATTTTGTTCTCTGCCTTGTGGCAGATCCATGTCTATGGATTACACTTTCTCCACTATTCTCTATTACGTGCCAATTTCTTAACATCTGAATATGACACTCTTTCAAGATCCGTTAACAAATTTTTCCTTGGTTTCATTTTCCTAGAAATCTGCCTTCAATGATTGTTTTCAGTAGGTTATCTCATCTCAATATATGACCTATCTAATTTTTCATACTCTTTGTAATTAATTGTATTTAGTAGATTACTTCTTTCATTGATGTCCGTTAGAATTTCTTCATTTGTCTTCTAGTCTCCATATCCACATTCCAAAATGTTTGATTGTCTTCCTATCGTTTTCATGTTGTGTCCACGACTCAGAATCATATAGAAATATGCCCAGATTTTCTTCTTTGTGCTTTTATCCGATTTGTAGTTGTTTTTCGACTAAATGACCTCAGAAAGGTGCAAAAACTGACAAGTGTATCCTGAATCTAGACCTATGGTAATAGGTTATTAGCTCTATGCGCTAGGACTTTAAATCCTAGAACAACCAAATTTGGTCAGTAGATTGAGCTTTTCCAAGCCTTCTATGACTGTTTTCAGTAAGTTAACTCTTCTCAATGTGTGACTTGTCTAATTTTTCTTACGCTTGGTAATTGTATTCAGTAGGTTCCTTCTTTCATTAATATCCGTTAAGACTTCTTCATTTGTCTTCTTGTCTTGCCATGAAATTTTCTACATTCTTCTCCATATCAACATTTTAATTGCTTCGATTTTCATCTTATCGCTTTCATGTTGTGTCCACGTCTCAGAACCATATAAAATATGCTCCAGATGAGTGTATTCACTATTGTTTTCTTTGTTTCTACTTTCAGACTTGGTTAGAAATTCTCTTCCTTTTGTATGGTTCGACTAATTTGGTCATAATGAAAGACAGCCCCTACCCCCATATTTTTAACCCTGATTTAAACGAATTACAAAAATGATTATTTTCACTCTGAAATCCGCGGAAGATTCTCATCCATGTATCTCCGCTGGATCTAATTCGCTATTTTCAATTTTTACGTATGCCGTTTGATTGATGTAGAGATCTTAATGAGTCCTCGGTATTTTCTAATCAATTCCATGAATAATTAATCAATTCACTTTAAATGCAGTTCCATGTCCGCCCTGTGGCAGAGTTTGGGACATGGCCAAGTGATTTCTACAAATCAATTATAATGCCATTAAAAAGAAACCTAATGCAACTGAATGTTCACACCATAGAACAATCAGCCTAATAGCACATGCGTCGAAAATAATGCTAAGGATCCTTATTAAGCGATCGGAGACAAAAGCCAACAATTACATAGGAAAGACACTATTTGGATTTATAAGATGTAAAGATCATTATTGTGTTCTATGCTTCATTCTATGATTGTTCACATTGTTCCTATGGCTTCCTTGGTTCCATAGCCACTTCTAAATCCAAATTGTGTCTTTCCTGTGTAATTGTTGGCTTTTTTCTCCAATCGTTTAAGTAAGGATCCTTAGCATTATTTCCGACGCATATGATATGAGGCTGATTGTTCTAAGGTGCGAACATTCAGTTGCATTAGGTTTCTTCTTTACTGGTATTATAATTGATCTGTAGAAATCACTTGGCCTTGTTCCATACTCTGCCACAGGGCGTATATGGAACTGCATACCAGGGTTAGAAGGCCACCTAATGACCTGTCTCCTTAGCTTATGCACGGAGTTTAGGTACGGGGAGCAGTACTGTGTCTGACATTTTCCGGTCCCAAGCACGGAAAAAATAGGGTTGGCGTCAGCAAGGTCCTGTGGCTGTAAAATTTGTGCCAATCAATATGAGATGTGGTCACAAGTCAAGAAAAATAGATGGCAATAGAGAGAAAGACTTGGCAAATGAAAACAAGAAGGAGTCTGCCAAAATAGTGGGATAAGTCTTCAAGGTGAGCACTTGGCCATGTTCCTTTGTTGTCATGTCATTGCAAATTTAGGTAAGCCGTTGTAATTCAGTTGGTCCAAGTGGTATGTTATCTGCTACTTCACCTTTATTCTTTTTCATATGTTGGATGGCTTCTTGTATCTTGCTGCGGAAGATTGGTGAGCCTTTGCTGTCATTGTCTGTTTGTTCTTCATTTTCGAATTGTAGTTCTTCTTTGTCTGATTTCTCTGTCTTGTTGTAGAGATACTCAATATATTCTTTCCGTTGATTTCTAATTTTAGTTTCATTTGTGAGTAACTGTCTTTCATTGTTTTTAATAATGTATCCTTTATCTAATGACATTTTTTGAATTCTGTAAATTCCTTGATTCTATGATGTCCGTTCTTCCTTTAAATTCCATGTCATTAATGTCCTGTTATGACTTGCCTAGCAAGCTAAAATCTATACCAAGCTACGCCACTATTTATGCTCGTTAGTGTATAATAGGTAATTTAACTTAACTGAACACAAATATGAATGACTTACATCTAAGGAAAATAGGCAGTACCAACAGAAACAATGTCCACAACGTTTACACATCATCTGAGCACAGCCATCATTACGCTCTATAGGAACACGACAGGCTGGACAGCGCTTAATCTGCAACTCTGAGGAAGTGTCCTCCAACAAGCCAAAACTCAAATTGGTTTTATCAGCCGTTAAAAATAATTGATAAGACAAAGGATCAGCTTCATCGCACGTCACACTATAGCCATGCCAATCCAATTTGCACCTCGAACAAAACTTGTGATCGCAGGTTGGACAGATTACTGACATAGCCTCGCCTAAAGACTGAAAAAACATTTGAAATAATGAAATTATTATACTAATTTGTTATTTCAATAACACACTTTAAGAAAAGAATATCTTATGCCAAAATATTGTTTTACTATAGTGCATTGGTTTACCCTTATATGGTTTACTTTTACCATATAAAAAAACTAAATTGATTCATACAAAACCTTGTTTCAGTACTTTTTAGCGCTTTGATCATTCATGACCTATCAATTCATACAATTCCTTTTAAAACTTTGTTTTTATCGTCTTGTGATATTATAGGTAGGTACCTACAATAGTGTATAATTTAGAGATGTAGTGACTTTATTTTCTTATGTGTTTAAGAGTAATAATAAAAAACAGGTATACTTTGATAAAAATATACTACTTATCTATATTACTCGCAAATTATAGCCCAGGACAGCTATTTCGGCCTTGTTGGGCCTCATCAGCCAGGCATAATCACAGCCTGAGTTCAGTAAATTATGTGAATAATTTTAATTACCGGTTGAAAAATAGGCTGCGGGGCTGTTTTTGTCTTTATTAAAAATGCTTAAGTAATCTGAACACGCAGAATTTATTTTTCTGGCTTTTTTTAGTTCAAAGTAAAATCACTGCTGATTTATGTAACTCTTGCGATTTCAACAGCATAAGCTGGCAAATGTAGGCATAACAAACTGGTTTCATTTTGGTAAACTTTTTCTTTGAAAATTTCCATTACAAATGTGACGGATAGTGTAAATATATAAGTATGTACCTACTCACTAAATTTAAAAACAGTTAACAAAGTAGAATAAAGGCCTATATTATGTTTAAGGCGCATAGTTAAAAAATATTTAGGAACTCATATAAGTTAATGGGAAAAAAATTATGCATACCTACGTATATTGAGGTGTATAGACAAACTAATAATCTTAGTGCAGAAAAGCGGGTCGAAATAGTGAACTGTTTTAATATGTTAAGGATATGCATTTTGGCCATACCTCTGAAAACATGTCGGTAGAGACGAATTCTACTGTACTAACATTGTAATCTGAAATCCAGATTTGAATCATACATCTTCTGGCATCCCAGTTAGTATTAAACTATAAATCTCTGCGTTAATCATTTTCGCTGTACAAAATTTTTCTGACCAATTATTTTCTGTCACGCCAATTAATAACGCGCCCCGATCTAACTGCAAGTTCAGTAAGTGTTTTATAAAGAATCACATTAAAACAACTTTTTGAAAGAAGTAGGCATTTCAAATCTGAAGCCAACAGGTTTTGAAAATTATTCTAAAAGTGAAGGATTTATGGTAGACCTACTTCATTGTTTCTTTTTCAGAGGTTTTTAACTTAATATTTTCTAATTGCTTTATTTTGAGGAAAAGGTTTTACTAAATAAGTCCACTAGAGAAAATTAAGTGAGTTTATCACACATATTTTCCTTTTGAAATATTCAAAACCAGTAGGTTTCAGATCTGAAATGGCTACTGTTTATTATCCATTGCTACAAGTTTAATAAAATTCAATCAATTTTGCGTGACTTTTATGTATAAAACAGTTTTCAACTTTATTTTGTCCATTTAATATTTGTTTTATTCTTCATTCTTCATTATTTCCATTGCATTGTGTATAGTAATTGTATATAAATAAAAAAATAGTTTTGTAATTTCGGAACCTATTTCATTTAAAAAACGTTATACAGATATATTTATGCAATGCGCAATGCACAGTCCGAAGATACATAAAACAGAAGGAATTCAAATCGCTGGCAAACACATATCGAACCTAAGGTATGCTGATGATACTACGCACTGAGAAAGACACTCCAAAGCTTCGATCTCCATGGTGAAAGCATTGAAGTTGTGACTAGCTTCAACTTCCTCGGAGAAGCAATTACACCAGGCGATATGTATAAGAAAGAGATCAACCGAAGAATTGGCATGGGGGAAAGC
>JAUYWI010100160.1:0-11589 GCA_034780595.1 Parotoplana pacifica | reverse complement strand
ATAATTATACATATCTACTATTCGTTGACGTAATTTGTTCATAATTTTTGGCCTAGAATAAAACTGCCATTATTAACAGAACACACTATAATTCATGTATCGTAAACATTTAAATATTAAATAAAAATTGTGTAACAAAGCTATCATTTATATATTTTGAAAGAATAACTACTACAACTACAAGAGTAGTAAGTAAAGTAGAAAGATTAAGAATAACTACTACAAGAATAGTAAAGTAGAATGATTAATTTTTTTAGCCAATCAAATATTCCATCGAACAATAACAATAGCATTTACCCTTATTGTTCCATCACGGAACAATAACATTTACCCTTAATTATTCTGTCACGGAACAATATAGCCATTTCGATAAAATAATATGTAGTTAAAAAATAAAAATCTGTTTGATAAATTATGGGCCACCCTGTATATTTTTCATTTCGGGTAGTTTCTGAATACCAACAATTTTCAGTTCATGAGTCTCACATGAACTGAATTTTTTAGTATTCAGAAACTACTTCGTTTTACTGAAAATAAAGAATGGTGAATTTAGAAAGTTTCACCATTCTCTAAAAAAGTCCAAAAATATTGAGAACGAGAGGAATTACAGCACCCTATATAGCTCTAAACGGAATTAACAAAAAAGGAAAAACAGCTAAGACAAACTAAAAGGAATATAAAATAAATAAATAACCTGTAAAAATTAATTGAAATGTAAAATTACATTTTGGTTTTATCAATGTTGCATATTCTGTGGTTTATAAATTTAGTGAAATCAAATAATAAAAATTAATAATAGTTTTCATCTAAAATATAGATAATAATATTTAAAATAACCATGTTTTTATATTCAATATTTAAATGTAGAACTTACTTTAAATAAATATAAAGAAATTGGTAAAGCAAGACGTCATAATTGTAAAGTCTGTCAATTTATATGTTAAGTTGTCATATTTAAATAGTCGTTTCCAAAAAGTCGTAATGTTCAATAAGTAGTTTGTTAAAAGTCGCATTTTTAAAAAAAACATTCAAATAGTAGATAAATTGAATACGACAAATTACTTAATAATTTAAAAATTACAATTTTTATTATATGTCCAAAGAAATCGTTTAAGTAAATAAACGTTATATGAATTGTTGCATCTCAAATGGAGGTAGTGTTCCATTTAAAGCAGAAAAATCGTTGTAACTTTATATTAATTTCTAGTTAGTTCTAAAACATTTTAGTTGCTATTTTATCACTGTGTACTTTTTAGCTAATTGAGAAACCTCGAAACCAAAACTATTTAAATCGTCGCACTTATCCCACTAATTCTTCTTTTTGTATTGTTAATAATTGTCATTCAACTAACGAATATTTTTGTTATCTTAACATATAAGTAGCTTTACATTTACATCTACCACGCACATCATGGTAAAACAAATTATAATTTATTTACTTACAAGGAGCATTTGTCAAGAAAAAAATCGAAGTTACCCCACCTTACCCTAATTCAGTTGATTTGATGCTTTAAAATTCTGTTTTCTCGCTACAAAAAATGTTATGGTTTTACAGATGACATATTTGATTAACTTTTAGGTATCATTTATAATAATTATAAATTTCATCTTCATGTACCTACTAGGACAAAAATATATAGAAGACGTTCAAAATAATTCTTAACATCCCTTTCGGATATATTTGTAAATATTTTTAATCTTAACTTTCTTGATACGTTACATTTTAAATCAAAATTCAAAGTTGATCATAATTATTGGCACTCCAACACTACTAGGTGCTCCAAATGACTGCAGTAGCGCTTCATTTATTTTGAGTAAAGTTTTAAGTTTTTCATATCCTTTTTTCCAGAAGAATTGGACCTTCATTCCAAGGTCTCACCTTAATGGGGTGTTTAACACTATATACACTTAAAATGATAGAGTTTCATCCCAGGAATTGTATGACACCTACTAAAAAATTGCAAAAATGTTGGATTCAGCAATTCCATCAGGATCGCATGGTGAACTTCCTGGAAATGCAGCCGATTTAATTTTTGAACAGGATATAGAAGAAGGTTGAACCTTGTTTATATATAAACAAGTGGTGGAGGGTAACAGCAACGCTTCTTTTTCAAATGACATTGTTTTAAGGTAGCAACAACTTTTCGTTACAACTGATACCTGGTTTGCATTGCAAACTGTGGATGTTACTTCGCCTGATTGATTGATAATGATAATTTAAATGCACCAAGTCCAATAAATAAAAATCTTTTCACCAGAAAATGAGATTGTCTAGATCTCAGGATGCTTCATTTCCAACTCCAAAGCTAGCTAAAATTGATACACCAAAAAAGAATGGGATCGTTCTTCTTTCTCCCCTCACTTCTTTTTCCTTTCTTTCTTCCCATCCTTTCTTTTTACCCCGCCCTTTCCTTTTTTAAATTTCGAGGGGGGACACGTCCTTCCGCCTTGCTCAGAATGGTTGATCTATCAATCGAACGAAGAGAACCCCAGCGATAGCTTACAAAACCCAATCCGCTCGTTAGAAGTATTTCTGTGAAGTTTTGTGCTGAGATATATTGACAATTATGTATGACAATGCCACACAGCACAGAGCTAAACATCACAAGTTTTTCGGTAAAAAATTCTATCAACAACAGTCCCACAGCCACCATATTCACCCGACTTCAACATTGTGCGACCGTCTGATTTTCCGCAATTTCAAGTCAAGTCTTCAAGATGTTGATTTTGAGGATATTCAAGAAGTAAAACATAATTTAGACAATTATCTTTAGCGGTTTAGTCGTTTTTTACTAATGAGCTTAATAAACTGAGGCAAGATTTAGAGACAATTATTACTGTCGGTGTTGATTACCTAATAATCTTCTCATGGCCAGAATGACTTTCAAGTGTTATATACGCTCTTGTGTATTGTTTAACCGTTTACAAATATTTTACCAACTACCAATATATAAAACGTTTTCTATTTTGTTTAAGAAAACATTTTTTACAAGACCCTATTGTATATGTGTATATTGAATAAGGTTGCTTTAAAGTTTAGCTCTTATTGTTGAAAAAATAAACAATAGAATATTTTCGCTAATATTATACACTATCCCATATATTCGTTTTATTCATTGGTATCCAAAGACGCTATATACTATAATATTATGCATAGTCTTTGTTGATATCCTTATATGTGAGTACCTAATGCGAACACGATAGAGCAAAGAACCGAAACTCTTTCTTACTCTTGTATCTGTAAATGAATTGAATTTAATCTCTGATAATAGCAAGATACACACATACATACACTACAGTGGAAAAACAACCGTCAACCACCAAATAAATGTATAATTTTAAGCTAAGTAGATATATTGTTAAATTATCAATCAATTATGTGGTGATTTATGTTCATTAGGTACGTTCAATAATTAAAAACTATGCCTATTAATAAGCTATCAAAAAATAAAGAATCGACACGCTTATGTTAAATTTCAATTGTAGGGTGGTGAATAGCGATTCTTATTGCTCTTGAGTGTAGTTACTCGTACAAAAACTAATAATAAAACATTTTGTGCGAACAATGCTATACGGGAACTCGAATATGACATTTATGTTCTTATGTGGAAACATACCCAAATGAGTTCGAAAATTTGACATCGTTAGCACCTAAAAAATGAAATCTTGGTATTTTATAACAGTTATTAATCTTACCATGTTGAAATACGTCTGATCAGCTATAAGATCCAATATCTTAACTATCAATACTCAGCATTGCATAAAAGAACATTTAAAAGCACAAACGATTTTGATTCAATATTATGTATGTATTAATGTTGAACTGTAACTCAGCAATAATAATGATAAAAGAAGGTAATTAAAATCTAGGTACATTGAGATTGCCACATTTACTTAAAAAGTTATTAGAATATTTACAATAAAAGAAAACAATATGCAAGTATGTCGATAATAAATTTAAAATGATAATACTGAGAATATATTAAGCAATATGAAAGAAAATATTTTAGTAATCTAATACAAATGACAAATAAAAGACAATAATAGAACTACAGAAATAGATAAATTAAAACAATACACTAAAAAAATTGGAAGCAGCTTTCAAAGATTGTAATTAAATAAATGCTGACAATAAGATCAAATATTTTCAATTTCAACAAACTCTTTATACACAAAATATAGATAATCAAAATTAATATACAATTATGACATTTCGTTATTGTTAATATCAACACCAATAACAAAGTTTTGGTCTGTTCACTTAAAGCTATTAAAATTCTTTAGGTATGTACACAGTAAAAACAAAGGAAAGACAATGAAATGCAATTTGATTGTTTTAGAGAATTCTTTGACATTTTTTTTCTTCATATTTATCTAAAGAGAAATAAAACTTTAAATTAATACAATTTTAAATGTATAAATAGATATGCTTATAGACAAATAAAACAACCATATTATTATAAACTTTCTGAGATTAATTAAAACAAAAAGCTTATAAAATTATGTAGGCGAAAGTATGAAGTTGATCAAAGAGTAATATATGATATTACACATAAATGATAAAAATTACCAATAAAATAAGCATTTTGAAATTACTGAGGCACAGAAAAGATAATTATGTGAAATCAAACGATATATAAAAACACTATGTCAGGAGAAAAGAATTAAATATTTTTATAAGCCACTTTTACTTGTTTAAGATGTTTAATAGTATTTATTTTTATTTTGGATAAAATGCTGTCGCTTTTCATCGGGTGTTGACTTTTGGGAGACTATATGTCGATATCACCATCAGAAAGAACAAACAGGTTTAACTTATTTTAAATATAACAAACAATTATTCATTATTGTGTTCCAAGAAATACAATATTTCGATTTTAAATATGTAAAATCCAGGCAGGTTAAGTTAAAAATGTATTAGAAGCTTAAGCATTGTGTACACATGAAAGTGATTAGATTTTAAATATACATTTACAAATCATCCACAGGGTTAAAAATAACAAAACTAAAATGACAAATTATAGAATGATTACTTTAAATGTGGCTTATATAATCTGTGCAATATAAAAAAATAAAACAAATGAATGACTAATATATAAAAGCACAGATAAAACACTAGATAAAATTTTGAAATAAAACCCAACCAAACTCAACACTTCAAACCTTTGCGTTTCAATAAATAAAAAGTTCTAAAAATATCAAAATGATTTGTCATTCACAAGAAGTAAACGGATGAATTTGAAATAACTATAATACATACTCGTAATACTTACTAACTGAATACATGTAAATAGATGACGTGTTTGCTACCAAAATATAATTTAAAAAAAACTAAGCGCTTTATTTCATGAATAAATAGAGTACAAGGGCCCTTAAATTAACCCCAACATTTTTTTATTAATACTCAAAAGTATATTATAAATGTATTGAAGAAAGTTAACCGGCAGCGTGACAATCAACTAACTACAAGCAAAAGCTCATTTGGAATCACCTTTCTATGTCTCCATCATCGGATCATTTTCGGAAATAATCAATCTATAATTAAGGTAGTGTTATGCCACAAATCAATTGCCAAAAATAGTTCGCCATCGACATATACAAAATTCGTTTATCGTGTAACAACGTTCTATTTTTTTGTATTTGTTCTACTTTTTAATCTAAATACCGGTATTATGGACTGCTTTAACAGTATTAACACCCCATAGAAGGATAGTAGTACATAACATAAGCAAATACTGCTTTATGAAATCCACCGTAGAAACTTTAAATGCACCAAAAAAACATGTCGGTCAAACCGTCGATGGTAACGGAGAAATGTGTAAATATGACGTCAACATAATAAAAACACTTAAAAAACTAACACTCTTTTGATATTAGTATTAGAAAATCAAGTTGAATCAAACAGCAAGCTTATTTATTAATTTTAGAAATGTACCAAATATCAACATTTGGCAGGTTTGGGTATGCCTAACTGATGAGACCATAACAAGGTCGAAATAGCAATCCTGGGCTCCCTACTACATGTCTGCAAAAGTAGTAAAAGATAGTTGGTACTCAATTGACTTGTTGCTTTCGAGTTTAAATAGCCAAATTATCTGTTCAGAGAGTTTCTCAACTGAATTGAATTTGAGTTTATATTCGTTTAAAAGAAATTCTAAATAAAGTGTTTATAATGGGTAGAGTTGTATTTTACTTTTTTTAAAGTGAAAATGTCTATTACTGTAGTATATAAATCATAGATGCTATATGAATACTCAGTTTTTAGTTTTCAATACCCAATGCAAAAGCGACATTTTCGGAAGACTCTATAATAATTAATACAAAATATTTTATGTTTTACCGAATGACGTCTCCTAAATGATTTTTATGTTCTAAAACTTTAACAGAGATATAACACACCCATTGCTCAAAGTTATTCTATAAATCCTATAAATTTATATAAATAAGAAATATAATTTATTTTTTTTAAATATATAATTAGTTATTAAAAAAAATTTGTAGATTCATTTTATGATTAAAATTTTTCTTATTTTCTTCAAATCTACCATGAATAGGGGATTTTCTTATCAAAAATTTCCATAATCTAGATATTATAAAGATACACATTTTCGCCTCTTTTTTGTCTCATTTTTATTAACATTATGATTTTTACAGTTATTACATTTAAAATATTTGTGTTATCTTAATTTTTTTTAAATTTTATCATTTTTTACTTGTTTAAACAACTTTTATATTGAATATTATAGTTTATCATTTTGTGATGATAATACCCTAATTTTGTTTCTTATTACGAAATAATAAGTACAAATTTTAAAATTTGGAATACTAGCTTCCCGCTGTAGTTTTGCTTGCAATGTTTTATTTTTTCCATATCCCAGCCCCACCAAGTATTTCTTCACTTCAACAAAATACATAGTCTATAGGTATAATGATATCAGATTTTAATTGACTTATTTTTACAATAGGTAGAACATAATATGACCACGATCAAAATAGGTTTGTTTTAACAATTCATTGAACAAAAGAAATGTTACTTAAATCAAATTTTATTTCTTGATTAATGTCATTAATGTGGTGATGCAATAAAACAGTTGTCATATATTCGCAGAAGAATATATGATAACATGCTAACTTGGTATCTTCGTGTATGTACCTATATCACTTGTGTGTTGTGTTAGAAACAGTTCTTCTATTATATATATTTCTATTATTTTGTGAAATAATCTAGTTGAAAAAAGGATCTATTGGTAACAGATTATTATACCTACATAAAATCTATAAATATTCTTGTCTGATCTCCTATTTGCATTTTAATGTTCCTCCTTATCCTATCATAAATCATTTTTTTCTCGTCCAACTACCCATTCAGTCAAATATATTAAACATCCAATTCGAAGCCATTAATGAAAGGCAGATTTCAGAAGTAATTACTTACTATCTAATTTGCCTTTGAGAGTATCATAACGATTTCAAAAAAGGTTCTCAACAACTCTAAATATTGTTTACTTCTTAATTTACCGTTCAACGGGAAGCGCCTATCGATTCAAACATATCTGCTTTTCATCATTTGAATATGACAAACTCATTTTTTGTTGCTTACCGGCCTCAACCATACAATGTCAGCCAGAACAGGGGACAGCTAGTTAACACAATGTCTTGCGATAATCAACAGAATTAGAACAAACTGCAAATGAACCATTTTTACTCTAACAGGTCTAGTTGGGGCTGGAAAATCGAGCTTCATGGGGAAAATGTTTAAAATAATATAAGAAATTGACCCCGTAAGCAACTCAGTTCAATTTTCATGGGGCGAGGTAATTTAACATTTGACTAAAATATGACTTTTCATTGGGAGCATTTAATTATGTCATAGGAAGAAGAACAATCAATCGCCAATCGCGTGATGGATGGAGAAATTCTTACATGTAACTAGTCATCCCCGTGTCGACCTTTTTTGTCAATAATGTTCTGGTGGAGACTTATTAATTTGTTAGTGTTTGGTCATAACTTGAGGAGTCAATTTTTGAAGAGCACCTGAAAGGAAATTTCTCAGTGCGTCTCTATCATGGAAAGTGATTTCTATCCTCTCCATTTCTAATTTAGGGAACACGAATCGGTCCAAAATATATTGGTATCTGGTGAATATACGGCTTGACGCAGGAGCACACAATTAGGTATTTGATGAAATGTGATTTTTTTGTTAGGTTTGATATACGTGAAGTCGAGCATTGTCATGTACCATATTACAGTGTTTTCTCACATAAAGGCTTTATATGTTTGCTCAGTTTATATGTGGACAAGGATTCAAATGTTTCATCCAGAAATTGCATGTACACTTGTGAATCAACCGTTTTATTGTTCTCAAGAATTTTGTAAAAACTGCGGCCTTCAAAATTCACTGCAATTATTACCAGTTGGAATGTCACCTCTTGGGGTAACCCAATATTTTCTTCATCGTAGATTATTCGCTATTTGTTGTTCCTTGTTCTTAATACCCGAAGGAATTCTCGTGAATACAGGACTCTTTCATCCTTCTTCTCTTGGCTCAGAAACTGTGGGACGAATCGGTCGTTTTACAAATTTTATCTATCGTGACGGCTCAAGTGTGGATCGTTTTCTATTTCTGCAGCACTTTTCGAAGCAATCTTATTCGACTTGGATTAGGTATTCGTTCTGATGGTACGAATACTATTAAATCGAATGTTATGTTTTTCAATAATTAGGCCGTTTATATTTAGAAATCAATGATAAGTTTTTAAACTTTTCCAAGACTGCAATATTAAACACTTTTTGATGAAGAATCAGAATTTCCAAGGAGTATTTAGAAAAACATTATGAAAATTGGACTAATTTTTGTTTCAAAATCCGTATTTTACAAATCGGCCTACCTTTCAAATTTACATGAAATATTTTTATGGTTTCGAAAGTATGGTATGAAAGTACATATCTAAAGATATGGGACTAAAAATGGAGTTCAGAAAATTTTACTTATTTAAACCTGCAACCTTAAAACCTTCAACTGTCTTATTTTAAACCATATTTTTTGAATATTACTGGATATGTATGTACATATCCAGTAATATTCAAAAAATATGGTTTAAAATAAGTTAATCATTGAATACATTTAGAGGCCTATAATAAAAAAAACTGAAGTAATTCTAGAATGACGTATTATTTGTTGTATATGTACAGTTTTATTATGTACACATTTGTGGCTATAGATACATACAATACAACATGGCTAGTAAATAATTTGATTATCGCGAAATTGTTAATTGTCTCATTGCCTCACGCATTGCCATCGTAGCGTATGCAGATTTCGGAAGAGTAAAATTCAAAATGACAGCACGATGAGGGCCATCTAAAAATATATAAATAGCAGAAACGTTTTATAGTTTTATTTTTTATATTGTCATATTTTGACCACTTGTTGGTAAAGGGGGGTGTACACCACTCACCTTGCTCATTGTAGAAATTTCATTAAGACGTTATGGACATTTTTGCATCAGTAACTAGCATGCTCTAAGCCAAAATAATTAAATTTATTCCAAAACAACTAAAAGTGATGTAAAATGTCATAATAAACAATTTAGAGCCATTTAATTATGGAAAAAAACAATTTTGAACAAAAAAATTTTATCCAGACCTGCCTTGATAATATGGTGGACCATAAATGTGAAGCATCCTTCATGATTCTAAATATCAAATTTGGGGATAATAGGATGTTTGGTTTAGATTTTAGAGCAATTTTGGTGATTTTTGATAGGCAAAAAAATCGATAATCAATATTTTTCAAAAAAATATGGATTTACATTACTGAATGTAAATTCAAAGTCTATCGAACAAACTTTAATATTTGGCCCTCTATGATGTCATCGGCCCTAGCTCGGTCCCGTTATCAATTTTTTTCTAAAAATAGTTTAACCTAAAACATTCTAAATTTTCAGCCAACTGCATCCACGGGAAGTATGATAGTATAGGGGGGGGGTGTATACTCCCCCTTTACCAGAGGCATTTGGTTCAGAGGTTTACCAACCTGAGGTTATTATACCTACCATTTTTTAAATTTGTCTCTTTATTGTGTATAAACTGCAAATCAGAGAGTGCTAATGGCACAAGTGGATCTTCATACTGAACTACATCATAGGATACGTCGAATGGCATCACAGATATTGGACGATAGGTACCTAAGAGACGAAAATCACTGAAAAAAAAAAATCACTAAAACAGAGCTAATCACAGATACTGTAGCTTACTGAAAATTGATGAACATAAAGGTTAAGTGGATTTTTATTTAGGAATTTTAGATGTTTAGTAAGAACATTTTAAAAATGAAATACATAGTTTGTGTGTTTGGTAATTCTAGTTTAGGACTATTATGCAATTTTAACACATTTTAAAAATATCTAGGCCTATGGCAACAGTCCGTTAGCTATATGATCATTTTTCTAAAAATATTGTAAACGATCTCCTAAAAACTAAGCTTCAAAAGTGATCCACGTACATATTTTAGTGTTTGAGTTATGCAAATAAAAAAACAACATACGTACGAAACTGAATGCTTAAAAATGGAAAAATCAAGATCATCTTCTTCCAGGATTTCTTTGTACCATTGTTTAACTAAAATATATATTCAAAACGTATTTGTGAGCCATGATGATCATTTTTATCAATGACAATTATCAGCAAGCGAATTGAATAGTCATACTCATACCTTGATTATCCGGGTAGGTTATATCGAAACCAGGAAGAGGAAGGACTACATCAGATAGATTGAATTTAGAAACTTCGTCCACAGAAAGAGACTTTACCTTACCACCTTTCCGAATTTCTTCATCTGTTTGACCAGCTAAAAATAGAACATAAGTGAACTTGCAGAAAATAAAATGAAGATTACTCTGTTACTACCTAGCTACTACATAGTAAAACTATAATTGACTTACATTCCAAAACAAGGTCACCAGCAACCGGTTTTTGACCTAGTTCTCTAATGCGTCGAGATACAACACGGTTCCAGATCAGACTTTGGTAACTGTGGACGTAAAGTTGACGTAAATTTCGAGGGAGCTAAATGAGAAATAAAGCTCAAATGAAATATTATATAAATAATGAACATACACCAATTTACGGCTGACAGAAAAACAAAAATAAACCAAATATCAAAAGTAAACTTATACTCACATAAGCAATTGCATCAACTGTTCGTCCTCTTTTCTGAATACCATTCAACAATGTTCTTTCATGGCAATGCGATATCAAACTCAAACTTTTCTCAACGTCTCTTGTTGTCTGATAGCATTCTTTGGCAGCTCGAATGTGAGGTAAATCTGAGTAATCATAAAAATGTAGTTGTAAAAACTGTCGATACATTTAAATTGTAGGTGGGAACTGTTAGTTAAATCATAACATTGGTTACGTAATTGACATAATATAATTGCTATCCATAGTTCTTTTATGGTTCCATGTTTTTCTATCTATCTATCTATAGTGTTCTGCCGAATCAGTTATTCATCATCATCATCATCAAGTGCCATACGCCTTGAGCGCCTTGGTGACGCCATTTCGAAAATCTTTCCGGTTTCTAGCCAG
>JAUYWI010100149.1:0-11589 GCA_034780595.1 Parotoplana pacifica | reverse complement strand
CTACGACGATAAACGTGCTTTTTCCGGCGAAAACAATACCACCATTTCTCATCAAGAAAGGCTGTTAATCTTGAACAACGTGGATACATATTGACAAAGTCAGCTCGTCGTTGAATATTCTGTTGAGATAATGGAGGACGTGAAACTTTCTTGCATATTTTCATTTTTAGGGCTTTACGTGTTCTGTTTGCAACATCGGGAGAACAGTTTAGTAGTCTCCCTAATCTGCGACAGGTGCTGTTGCGACGTCTATCCATTCGAATTAGCTGCTCAGTCTGATTTTGGAATACTGGGTCTTTCACCTTATTGGGTCGGCCACTTCGTTGTTGTGATCGTAATTGACCTCGTTCTTCATATCTCCGTTTTAATCGTGATGGATATTCTCGACTAATATGATATTCCTGGCACAGATCTTGTAATGATTCTTCTCCAACTTTGTCCTTAATTCTCTGACAGCGAATTAAAATGTCAAGTCTGTCTGTTTCGGAAAGTTCACAATTTCTGTTTAGTCTATTCATTTTTCGTGCTACTGATTTTAATCAACTATACACAGGTTATTTATATGCTAAATCGAATATGTTGATAATTGAAACCAATCACAATATTTTTATTTATAATCTATTTATAGTAACTACATAATAATCATTTATAACTGAAGAATGTTAATTCTCACTTCAGAATAATTGATTAAAATCGATGTGACCAGACTTTTAGGACAGAGGGTACTACTTAGTAGCAGAAAACAGTTATCAGTAGAAAGAACCGGACCAGCCTCAAATATCCTGATCTTTAATCAGCACGTCGTCCTGTTGCTCATTGTGATGAAATTCCAGGACCGGTCTCTGGAGAATTACCTGGTATTAGCGACAATGATTTATCCACAATTCTAGAGACAAAAAGGTGTTTTTAATGATCCCATATTTTTTCTCAAAGTGAGCTAAATGACCTACATAGTTCGCAATCTCAGCCTATCAAAGTCCTCTGCTAAACTATTGGCGTCCAGATTGAAAGAAAAAATAGTCCTCATGTTCGTGTTACCTTCTACCACAACGGTGATCCTAAAATGCCCTTAATCAGTTGCAAAATATCCGTCAATTTTCAAAAATATATGTAATCCAGTATAATAAAGGTGATTTTTATTTTAAAAATAAAACAAACCAATCATATCACTACTAGATTATTAATATATTATTATTGTATTTTAGACCACCCATATATAGCTTATCAATAGATATAAGCATCCAAATGTATCGAATTCAATTATCAAAATTATGATCAGAGATTTTTCTATGTTGACATCGCTTAATTTTAGCTATAAATAGACAAATAGAATGAAAATCTTCAATAACCTAAATGACACACCTTAAATTCATATAATGTAACAACAACAGATATAAACAATTTCCAATAATCAAATTTGACCAGCTGTGGAAAGGAACTCGATTGGGATCATTCTCAATGATGTTTGAATATGGTAGGAAGCCAAGAGTCTTGAATTGGATGCCATCAAGGTCTGGAGGACAATCGAATATGAAGTGGTCTTGACAGTATAGGCAGGATGGAGAAGGCATTTTCCTAAAGGAAAGGAGGAATTTGTTGGTGTTGGTTTCACATGCCGCAGCGGATTTGGTGGAGTGTGACAGAATCTGGTCTGTTTAGGTTCATTTTGATTTCGTTCTTGAGGTGTTTGCCTATCTTATAATTTTCTTTCCACTCTCTTTTCTTTTTAGATTTATGCCATCTTGTAATGAGCTTCCTTTGGATAAGATTTTTGGTGACATCATAGCCAATTGGGACGCTTTCTTGGTTTCGGTTAGTTGCTATGTCTGCCTCTCTATCTGCTTCTTCATTACCGATGACAAGATTTGTCTGGCATAAAGGTTGTTTTTTTGCCTTTGGACCATTTGATAGGTTATTCAGTAAGGATTTGAATGCTTTGAGATTTTGCCTTTTTTCGTCTTATTTCTTGGAGGGTTTTATTGATTGCACAGAGTGCATAGTTTTTCTGCAGAGGCACTCTCTATTGTGTTGGCATCATCTTCCATGACAAATCCTCCGCTACCTTCTTCTGTACCATTCCTCACCGATCCGTCTGTTCAGATGTTAGGTCTGGTCATATTATCATGCTTCAGCTTGGCTGTAGAACAAGATGCACATGATTATATAGTTTTGATTTAATCTGGAAGGGATGTTGTTTTTATATTGAAGCCATATTTATATTTTACACATCTTTTGGTTGGATTACATTCATTACTATGATGTTAGTACTGTTGAAGGCTTGAAAGCTATTATTTCTTATTTTGAATGATTTTATTCTACATATTAGAATATGGCTATAGAAATCGCATCATTAGAAGTTCTTACTTTATAGAGCCTGATGTACATAGAGAAGATATTAATCCACAAAGTTATCCCACTGAAAACTTACCAATAATCGAGAGCAGAAGAGCCGAATTCTCCACACTAACACCGAACGTTCGACTGAAATCCACGAGATAAAAATTTGGAGTGTAGAATCCTAAATTAGAAAACAAAACAACGGTTGTCTAGATTCATTAAAAGATTAATTCCCCACAGTCTGGATATCATTAGCACTGCTTAAGTATTAACTTTGTTGCTGAAAACATGAAGACTGGAGCTTATAATAGTCATTGTAGTTTGATGGTCAATTTTCATGCAATGTAACCTAAGCATGACGTCACCATAATGATTAATTCATAATTAGTAAATATTTAATTAAAATTAGTTGGATTTAACATGAACTAAAAGACCTCTTAAACACCCACGTTCTCTTACACCTTCGGTAGGTACATCATATGATTCTAGCACGTTTTAGGTACCTAGATGTGTTAGAATGAGTACATCACCAGGTTCTTATATCCGGTCAAATTAACTGTGCCTCTTATTCCTACCAAACAGTAGGTATTTTAAACTAGGTGACATTTTAGTACACCGGTCAATAACGTCAGCACTTTATTATATCAAATTAAACAACAAATATAGAGAGTGAGCCAAAATGTTAGCAAATGCAAAGAATGGCCTCCACGTTCCCCCGACTTAAGTAACATCCAAGCACTTTTTTGTGCGTGGGTGTTTATTCTAGGATGACTGGTACTTTAGAGGAAGTGAGAGCATTCATTATTGATTCCTTATCAACGAAAACGTAGATTTGTGGCAAAAGGTGTGCCAAAGTGTTTTGCCTCGGTGTTGAAGAGTGGATTCAAAAAAATGGACGGCGATTTGAATACTTAAAATAGATTCTTGATAATTTTATAAATTTACTCATTTTTGAAAATATAATGCTTAGGAAAGTAAATTTAACCCTGCTACGGGGAGTATATTAACGTTTGGTTCACCTTGCTATGGGGAGTATATTAACTTTTGGCTCACCTTGTTATGGGGGAGTATATTAACTTTTGGCCCACTTTGTATATTTAGCTAAAACCGCTTTAAAAGATAACATTCTAAATTCGGCGATAAATGCCATGTTCACAGAATCGAAATAAAAAATTCCATAATGCAAATAGAAAGGAAAATCCATTACGTACATTTATGAACTCTTTATGATTTATCAAATAGTTATCGATGGTTCATTTTATGTATGAAGCGAAACCGAATGAATATATGTACCTATTCTGGTCTGTATGCCTGATGATGCAGCAGAGAGTAAAAATTACAAAATATTATTTCTAACCAACTCTATTCCCAATTAGATTGAAATAAAGATTTGGTTATGACTGAACGTTTCCGACCATTAAAAAACGTTGAAAACAAAGTTATACAAAACATGCAGATTTTAAGTTTTGTAATTGTCATTTAAAAAATGCTAATATTACCCTTTTGCGGTGATAACTTCATTAGTTTTACATAATATTTTACTGATCTGTTCTCTATAGCTAGTCACTGTTTGAGAAGGAATTTCATTTAAAACATTTTCTGATTCCCGTAAAATGACGTAATGGCTGATTATGTAACTTTGGAAAGCCAATCAAAATAAAGCATACTACACGCTCAAAACACAGTCCACAAAAATATGCCAAAATTCTGTTTTTTCTTCTTCTAAAAATAGTTACCGCCACGTGGGGGTGGAGGGGCAGCCAACCCACCTTATTAGCATCAATTCTTTCCCAGCAGTAAAAAAACACCAAATCACCCAGAGGAAAAGTTTCCACACACTCTACGAAACATGTGACAATTCATTTTTGTGCAGTAGGTATTCCAAGGTGCAGCTGCAAATATGTAGAACGTTCAATGTTAGCTATATACTTATAACAATCTCGTAAAACTGCTAATATCCAAGACTTCGAGTCAAAGAACAGTTTATGATGTAACAATCCATAATTCTATTTTCATATAAGATAATTAATGTAGCGGCAGCACCCATGATAATAGGCATCAGCATCCTACGTGTCTTAGATAAATTTGACCTGAGACATTCTGTATTATCCGGATACAAATTACCACAAATTCCACTACAAATTATTACACTTATAATTGACCCTACCTATTTCTATTAATAAATAGAAATCGGTGACTTACCCCACACCATATCATTCAGTTCGTATGTTAGACTTTAAAATTGAAACCATCTACTTTCGTACTTTTACATTTTTGGCAATTCCTATTCTACTTAGCAAACACATTTAAAAGCAAGGCTTTAGATCTTTAAGGTATGTTTTCGAGTTGAAAGTATGGACCTAACGATATGGTGGCGGACTGATCGTACACGTATTGTATGGAAGCCATGAAATTGAGGAGAAAGGTTAAATTTTGATCATCCAAATTCTTAACCTGATCATTTCTACCTAAATTTTTCTACTGATGTAGTTACGATCAATCCGCTCCACAAGCGAAAAGAAGTAAACAAAGGTGTAAAATACATCAACCAGAAGCCCAGAGAGCTTTAGTCACAATAACAGGTCCCAAATGTTTAATGGTGAATCTGGCGTTGCACAAATATTGTATAGAGATTCTGAGGTCACTCAATCAATATATCTCAAATTTATATTTCATGTTACGAACGATTACATAAACTGGAGTGGTCCTACGTTCAACTGAAAAATGTTTTCGTGAAGCGTTTTATTTTATTTCTATTAAAGTTATGTATTTGATATGCATATTACTTGAAAGTAGTATTGTATTTTATCGTATTTTTATATAAATAACATAAAATATCTTTCCAAAAACGTCATTTTGTGAGTGATCCTTTGTCCAAAGCAAGACTTAACTTTCTCAACTTTCATTTCCATAATGTGCAATAAAACCATTGGGATCCGCTATTATGATTAAAACCCTCTGGGCTTCCCGTCTAATAATTTGTCGACCTACCTATCATTACAATAAAACTAGCGATAAACAAAATCAAGCACTTTGGATTTTTGAGCAGACTGAAATCATTCATCACCAGGAGAACATCTCGGATAGTCTTTGGCAGACAGCTGCAACAAGCCTTGTCGTCCTGGAAACGAAAGGAGCCATCCACTTCGTCATCCAGTGGCAACTCTGGGATTTTCGTCAAGGACAGAATCAAGCTCCCTCTCCAGGTCTGGTCTTTGCCACTTGCCGCCATTTGCGGCGTGGTGGACATGGAAAGGCATGCTGCCTTCTGGTTTAATTTGAAAACGCTGCCGCTGTATAAGATACAAAAGATAGTCAAAAATTACATTCAACAACATTTTATGAGTTCATGGGTGAATTTCAACTGCTCTACAATATTAACCCTCATATGGGTCCTTGGAAATCCACAAGTGATTTCAAGTATTCCAATTTAATTTATTTTGAAATCTTTAATTGATAATGCTTTTTATATGCTAGGTCTGTAATGGGGGTAGACTACGACCATTCCTCTCAAAATCATACTTCCCGAGGATTGATTAGTCTCAATTTTGGAAATAAGATTTAACATTTAAAGAAAAACAAGTCTAAAAGTGAAACTTTCTCCAAATGACTTTAAATTTTACTCCACTATAAAATTTGACCAAAATCACTTAAAGGGCCTCTTCGGTTTATGCTTGCAGGTAGTGGTATATTAAAGAACAGTTGTGGTGTATTTCGCTTTTCTAAATCCTACTTACATAGTTGTCAAGAAATATTTTTTTACAAATATGAAAGGTAGACCGTTCTTTGAGTGTGACTAAATTAAATCAATTGTAATATTTTAATTTTAATATTAAATTTACTACTGAAAAGTAGTACCATCATTTATAATATTATTTTTCTTGGCAATTAATCTAATTTTGAACAATACTTTAAATGGCTCTAAGTAATTTAGAATAGTTAAATATTTCCTAAATCATTTGATAGTGATATTTGAATCAATTTTCACTAAGGGGATACTAACTCTCACTTGTTGTTATCGGGGAAGAATTAAACTTGAGCTTTTCCCCTTTTACGCAGTAAAACAAGCAATTCTAACCTATAAAAAATATCCTGGCGATAGAGTGGCCGGGCGATGTCACGCAGGGTCACGCCTCGGTGCCTGGCACTGACTTGCAGCTCTAGGTAGTCACTGATGCCCGATTTCTGTGAATTGTCAAACTTGTAGCCCAGCGCCTCCAGTGCCGTGGTGGAGTGGATGTTGCGACCTGAATTAATGTAAGAGTTCCGCTGGGTGGTGGTGAAGTCGTTACAACTCAGAAACCGTGAGCCCTGGGGTCGATAGGGCTGCACACCGTCACTGCAACTTGGCGGGACTTTTAATAACTGATCGTTATTGGCATTGTCTACATTGGTCTGAAGCAGGTTTAAAGAAAATACAAAACAATCACAATGGTTTTAGGTTGATGGGATTCTTAAATCAATTTACAAACATCCAAACCGCCAATTTGTAATTATGTTATTTTAAAAAGATACAAACATTCCAGAATATATTTGAAAATAGTCCGAGAACCCAGACGCTTTGTTATCAACCCATTGTGCCCCAAAGCTTTTAAAGGATGTTATATGTCAAAAAGTGTGATAACGGTTAATTCTTATCTCGTAATTTACTCGTCCATCCAATTGGCCCATAATTTAAAACATTAATGTTTAATGGAAATGGGTTTTTCGTTAAAACATTATTAATATTACTAGCAGTAGTATAGAACAACATTTAATTTTTAAAACACAACATAATTATTTAAAAACATTTCCCATTAACGTAGGACGAGGCCAATTATATTTAAGTTAGAGAATACATTAAATTATAGCCCAATAGGTTGAACGGAAAAATTATGAGAGAGAGAAATTTAACAGTATGACACTTTTGATATGTAATAAAAGTGCTAATGTCACGTCCAGTATATTTAAACTGTCCCATTTCTAACATGTCCTATACTAGACCAATTTTAGGCACAATGGATTAATTAAAAGAGCTCTGGGTTGCCGGACTAAAATCAGAATTTTGCAATAAAACTATATTGATTTGCTTCCAATAAATGTAAATTCAATAAAATTACTATCTTATCACATTAATTGGCCAAGACCTGCTTTGACAGAGTGAGTGGCCTTTAATAAGAAAACAGGCTTTCCAGCATATTTTTCTGAAAATCTTCTATTTTCACTTTTCTTATGCAACTATTGCAATTTTTCCTCCCTTTTATGCTTTGATATGAAATATATTAACATTTTATATTGCTCAGGCAATGATTATGCCTAGCTGATGAGGCCCAACAAGATAGAAACAGCTGTCCTGGGCTATCACTTGCGAGTAATATGGATAAGTAGTATATTTTTATCAAAGTATACTTTTTTTTTATTATTGCTCTTAACATAGTTTGTATAGTCGTAGGATCATTGCTTTTCTGAATAGTCCATTTTAGCTGGTTGAGAATAGAATTCATTTCAAATTGTAAATGTACACACAACGTGAATCTAATTTTATTGCGAAATTTATGTGTTAAAAAATTGCTTATTTAAGTATACGACAATGAAGTCTTTATATTAAATATTCCGCAACTTCTGTGTTTTTTTCGGCCGTGATGTCCGATTCATTTATTATTATGTGACCGCTTTGATAAATAAATTTTGTCCGATCAATTTAGAAAAATCGACCACAATGGTGTTAATAATGCAATATCGATTTGTTATCACTGAATATTATTATGCATATCGTTTAATATTTAAAATTTATTTCTGCCATGATTTGGCAAAACGTCCTATATGCAAAGTCTATAATTTTATTGAAAATCGTACTGTAAAATAATAGAAATTGCAGATACGTCGAAGTGCAAAATTAAAGACATTGAAGGTAAGAGGCATTAAAAGTGTTGCTATTTTCTTTTTTTAATGACTGAGCAGTAGAGTTGCGGAATATTGCGTTATCAGAGAAATACTTGGTCAATGGTATCACCAACATTCTTTTTCTCGGTCTCCTCTTCTTTCAGAGGTTCTAGCTGGATACAGCTCCTGAGCTCGGCGCCAACCTGACTTGATCGGTGAATATAGCGTTCCACATACTTCCTCATGGTCGTCTCTAAATACAAAGCAAATAGATGGTTTAACTTGTTTCACAGAAGGACAGCAATTATTTATTAGCCAGATCATAATATCATCAGCAAATTCTATTAATTTTGGAGAAACCGACTCTTAATATGCAATGTTAAAAAGAAGCAAACATATTACTACGATGACTAATTGATTATTTTGCACTTTAGAGAATAGACTGGCAACATATCACAGAGTAAAGATACATACAGAGCTTTCATCTTGCTTATTTTAGCCTTGAAAACCGTCTATAAAATTCTATGGTTAGAGTAATGTTATGTCATCGATAAAATCGATATTGATTTTAGTTTTCTAACTTCAGTATTATCCATATTTATGTACAGGGTGAGTCAAAAGTCTGCGTCAATTAGTAAAAATAAATTAAATAATATATACAATGTTACTTGCAAGTAGTATTGTATTTTATCATAATTTTTATATAAATAACCCTGTATATTACAAATTCCATAAGTCAATACGAGTCTTTACTCTATGGGCTACATTCAGTAATTTCAATGACATTTAACTGTCTTTATTAGCAACAAATCGATATCTTTCCTTTTTGACAACTGCAGAATGTATCTGTTTCGTAACTTTTAAATGTTGTTAAACTTTCCTTCCCGAAAAGAAATATTCTGAAAAGATTAATTAATTAGTGATGACAGTTGTTTGGGTAAAGAAAAACTATCGACGCCATTTTTCGCTCAATAAACGGCAGTGCTGCTTACAAAGGGTGTAGGTAAGTATGGCATTGTTTAAAATCGTCAAAACTATCAAGCAAGTAACACTTCCCCCACCTGGCATTCCCTCCACATTTACAGCTTGCAAACTTTTCACATAAATACTTCCCGAGTCAAAGGAACTTAGACGGTCTGATTTATCCAGCTCTTCCGCTGTTGGCGACCTAGAAAAAGGACGGAGATTGAATCAATTAGATAGACACAGCACATTGCTAGTAGTAAACATGTCTTAAAAATAAACCTAAAAAACCTGCGATAATCTTTGTATCTAGAAACTGTGTTAGCTACGTTCAGTATTCTAAACTTGACCTAATTCCTTTCATGTTATAGGAATGTTCGGAGATAAACAATGTTTAGCGCTAAAAGGTCAACAAGATTCAAAGGTTGCTGATGCTAATTTGCAAGCAACAGGGTGAGGTCATTCTCAAACAATCTGTGATATAAAAAGCAGCACAGTTAGTAAATGTCATCTAAATTTCACATAAGAGATTGACCAAGTTGAAAGAAAAAAATTGCTGTACCCATAGAGAAATACATATAGATTCCCACACTGTGGCTGTACCTTAGAATTTCAAAGGCAAAAATTCAATTTAAAGAAAATATTTGTCAATCTAAACCGCAGTGAATAGTATCAAATTTATTAGGATCATTTTTGGCCATGGCCAAAATTCAGGTTAGACGTGGCTGCTAAGGACACATGTACAAATTATTGGTCAAATAAAATTTCTACAAAAAACAAATGAGAAAATATCTGCCAATCTAAAGAAATCAAATAAAATTATTTTTCATTTTCTGCCAATCATCACCAATGGGTATGTTAGTCAACCTATTGACTGATTGAAAGGTCCTAATTTCTGCTCTAAATTTTAATAATGTGGAGACAATTTTCTCTCTTTTCAATTATTTTGTTCGCTACTTCACCTTCAATATCTCCCAGATTTGCTTTTCTACCACCACCACCTTATTGTCTCTTCTGTGAGCAGCCCTTCTATGTTTGACAAGCCTCTAATGTATTTTCTTTTTTGTTTCTCCATTTTCTTATCGTATTTTGCAGCTTCACAATTGCCTGTGCTTTCAACACATTCGATAGCATTTTGTTTTAATTTCATGTCGTAGGACTTTCACATTTTCAGCCATTTTAAAGAAATCAATTAGAAGGTATCTAGATATCTAAACTTCCTGTTCAATCTCTTCAAATTGAAACCCATTAAAAATACTAAAACTATAAAAATGCCAGAAATGTATTCATTTTGAAACTGTATTTCAAAATCATAGACATGAAAAATAGAAAACGCCTTCAAATAGAAGCCACAGTAAAATAATAATAGCCGCGACTTCTACTCGAGTAAATGTAGTCTGATCTTCATATTATTAGTTGTATACGTATAGTCTCTCCCCATAACTCTGACGACTATGTTCGGAAAATCATTTCCAAGTCATGTATGTAAGTTGAGAAAGCAAACTCTCTTGCCTTCCTATGCTGTCAAAAATCCTTATAATTGAGTTAAACTTTTACAGACTAAACATTCCCAACGATTCGCGTTGAACTAAATATAAGTCGGTTTAATTAAGACCGTCCAAACAAAACAAAATATGCATCGATATTAGCCGGACATCCATCGGTAGACAAGATTATTGAACTTAAAATATTCGCAGACTGGCTGTCAGCTAAAATATTGAATAAATGAGAAAATCAATGTTAGGGTGTTGAAAGATTTGTCTAAAAATCTGTCTGAACAAGTGTTGTTTTGTGTGAAGATTGATGCAACAAGCACTATGGAAACCAATTGTTGCACATACAGGGTGTAAAAAAAATCACACAACATTAATCAAAGCAATCATATGCAGTATAAACATAGGATATAAATAATAATAGAACAGTCAAGCCACAGATTAACAGACTGTGTAGTACAGCAATTTAAAATATAAATAAACCAGCAGTCTTTCTCAAAATTGCCACCATCTTTCTTTATGGCACTGATTGGCAACCGAAATGCAGTTATGTAATTCTGCGATCGGTTGTGGTTTGAGTACTCCCTCCCCCTTCCCCACACACAAGAAGAAGTCTGGTGGTGTGAGGTCAGGTGATCATTCAGGTCAGTCCACAAACAACCACGACTTCCAATCCATGCATTAGGGAATTTATCAAGCCACGTCTGTAGTGGGTTGTTGCACCCACCATCTTGCTGAATAAATGAATGTCTCACTCTTCGAGGGGCATAGCTTAACATGTCAAGATAAGATGAGTCATTTGCTATATTCTCAAAGAAATGCTGGGTGACTTCTTTAGACCCTGTACATATGTGTTCAAGAGTAATAATAAAGAAACAGGTATACTTTGATAAAAATATACTACTTATCTATATTACTCGCAAATGATAGCCCA
>JAUYWI010100138.1:0-11590 GCA_034780595.1 Parotoplana pacifica | reverse complement strand
GGGGGGAGCGTGGGATCCCCCCTGGCGATATGGCGCCCCTTATAATACAATATTGGCGTCCATTGAAAGCAAATTACACGCCCGTTTCTATCATCCCATTTCAGTTTTGATATGTACATAATTGCAGTTTGACATGCATATTCTCCAAATTCTGTAAATGATATATAAACCTACATAGTACAAAATAGAGGAGGTTGTTTGTTATTTTTAGGATTTTTTTCATGAACTATATATTTTTTAATATGGCACACCTAATATTGTGGACCCCACCCTCCCCCTCAATAAAGCTGGTTACGGGCCTGTATATATTAGTTTCATACAATTTAAACTCAAATGTAAGAAATTTCTCCAACTTCTCCGTTTCTCTGCTCCATCCGTATTCACTCTATGGTGACCTTGAATAATGGATATGCATGGAAATACAAGGTAGGCTTAGATTTCTTATCTATGATTATAAGTATTCTATACCAAAAAAATGTCATAGAAAAAGGGAACATAACAGCAACACAAAATAATAAAGAACAAAATGTATGAAAAATATTTTTTCAACAGGAAGCAATAAAGTTCCAAAATGTTTTGGCTCATGTAGGGCTGATTGGTTGTTGATAACTACACAAACAAATGTTTATGCGGGATCAACCATTATTCTAATTTATAGTAAAATAATTTTGTATTACTGTTAGCAGTATAATACAGAAAACATAATTATAAAGTATAAAAAATAATTTTGACATTGCTCTTAATACAAAGATTAGTAGTCTACTGAAACAAAGCAAGCAAAAAAGGAATAATAAGTCCTAAATTGTAATAATTCTAATTAACTAGCATACTGTTAGTAAAAGCATCACATAAAATTCTCACAATGTTTCTTGTACAAAAACTACTTAAGCTAGGCCGAAACCAAAAAGCAATTACTAAAAACCGTATAGAACAACTTCAGAGGTGAAGACACAGATATTAATTAATTGCTCTTTGTAAGAAACGCTATCTATTTTACCAAAGGCACAGACATAGAGATATGAACAACTTCAATTTACTGCTAAAAATCCCAAATTTATTTCTTTATAGCTAAATATAATCAACCACCATATATTCAGGGTATGCGAAAGTTTGTATACAGTTGATATAGTGATTTTTTAAAGAACATTGAACACAGAACAATGAAGGTAGGAAATCGATTCGCCGTGGTAGTCCTGAAATTTGGTGTGAACTCAACATGAAACCATACATCCCGCGCTTGAGTCATTGACTTCTGGAAGATGATCCTGATCGGAGGTCTCAGTTTTGTGAACAGTTCATAAATCTTTATGCGAATAATTACACCACAAAATTGTGTGGACGGATGAAGCCGCGTTCAAACTCTCGGGGCACGTAAATCGACACAATTGTGCTTACTGGAGTGATAGAAATCCACATTTTACCATCACGACCAAACTGAACCAGCCTGAAATAATCGTATGCGCAGAAATATAGTCTGCAGGAATTGTGGGGCCAGAGTTCTTCGAAGGAGCTGTTTCTGGAGGAAACTACCTCGTGCCGACATTAAAGGGACGACCAGATTTCCACAGCTTGTACTTCTAACAGGATGGAGCCCCGCCCCATTTTGCAACACCTGTCCAAAAATTCCTGGATCGGCAGGCGAGGGAGGCCCTATAGAATTTCCCCCGGGATCTCCAGACATAGCTCCAATGGACTGGGAAGTGTCTGGGGAGTCAGCAAAGACCGCGTGTATTCGAGGAAGCCAACAAGTGTTGAAGATCTTCGCCAATTTGCCATAGATGCATTTGCTAGCTTTGATCATGACTTGTGCGCTACTATTAGTCGCAGTGTGTTGTCGTGAGTGTATTGAAGCCGACGGTTTACAGTTTGAATATTTATCAGGACTGTTACAAGTCAATTTACCTGGCGTCATTGTTCTGCCTCTGTATACAAACTTTGCGGACACCCTGTATAATAGAAGAATTGAATTGCAAATCTATGTATACGATTGATAGAAAAATAGCAACTGATTTTCATTGTCTCATATCTCTAACAATTGAAATAATTGGAAATCTATGTAGTTAAGTGCAATTGGTAAATTCAGAAACTAAATAAAGAGTGCTGAAGCTCTACGTGGAGAACATTCTAACCAAGTATCAAAAACCTGTGGAGTCCTGTTGCCAACGCAACAGGGTCAGTCTCTCTAGCTGTTCACCATGGTAGTATACACCACAGAACCACCCACCCTACTAGCAGTTTTCTTCCACACGATTACAAATAAAGCCACCAACATTGCCAGAGCACTGACGCCGCATACTGCAATTACTACGGAAAACGGCAAGGCCGAGCTGTACACCAATGAATCCAGCTGCTTTTTCCTCTTCGACGTGACCAGACGATCAATAGGGTCGCCATATATCCGGAGCTTCAGGTCCCCAACTATGGGAACATCGGAGTCGTCGGACTTGGTAGCAGAAGTTTGAACAGACAAACGAGTAGACTGCGGCCTAGAATTCCGATCAATTAAAGGAGCAATTCGAACCTTAGAGCCGTTGTTTAGCAGCGGTGAAATGCCGATCACGTGACACATCAGTTCATAGATATCGACCACTTCTATTGATTTGACCATCACATTGGGACTGGCTTCTATAATGGCAATCAAATAGATGATAAGATTATTTACAGTCGTGTCAATCAATTTAAAACAGTTCATTGAGCATAAAGTCATCACTCTCAATATTTTTTAAATGTGTGTCTAACTGCACCACTACACAAATAATTAAATAAATCGCAATGGTCTTTTAGAGAGAACCATCCCTTTATAACAGCTAAACATTTTTTTGTGCCAAAACAGTAATAAAAAGTTAGGAAATAAAAGAACCAAATTTAAAACCTGTCATTGCTCACTTGGACCATAGAAGAACAGTGCAGATTGCATATCTTCCGTTTCTGGTGAGTAGCCATGCCAACCTGTTGCAAGGTTGTTGAGGTCATCACGAGGAAAGGGACGTTTACGCTAAAAGCAAAAATATATTGAAAAACTTAGTGTTGTCTGCATTACAAATAACACAACGTCATTAGTATTTTGAAATCTATGAATACGTTTTGTGAATTGAGATGCGAACAACCACAGAAATTGAATTTACTATTCATAGAACATGTAATCATAGAGCAAGACTACATAGCACAAATTAGCACTTACAGATGATATGAAAAAGCCATTATTTGCAACAATTAAAATGGGTGGCATCCTAGAATGTTTCTTCGCTTGCCACTGTTTGGGTATTTCGTTCTTGCGGTAGACTTTGCAATTTCTTGTATCACCGGCACTGGCTAGCGATCTTAATCTATTATAAACCTACAACAAATACAAATATTAGGAGTACTTATGTCTGCATTCGTCACTGTCATTTCGGGACAATCCAATTATTATTTGTCTATCAAAACATTCACCGATTTTTCATATTGTTACCACACAATGCACAAATATTTATTTTCGTGCCAAAAGACACACACACATGAATTTGACTCACTTTAAACTCCTTTCCACGTTTTGGCCAAATGGAAACGGTCACTCCCGTATTAATAATCTTTTCGATATAACTTCTACAAAATGATAACACATTGGATGTAACCTCAAAAATAATAATACATTGTTTGAAAAATCATTATTTGACTACAATTTCTACAGTGAAAATCGTGTGCTGAAAACAAAAGCTATCATCTACTCAGCAAAATGAGGTATTAATGGTAGACCGGGATGAACTAGAAAACAGAACAATGCAACGCAAGTACAATCCAGTTCCAATTAACGAGCAGGTGATCCTTCTCATTAGCGAAACAAATTAAAATATACAGGTAATAGATCAACAATAGTGCTGTTGTGATAGAAACAGATTCACTGACTACGGATTCTCTTAATTGCCAACGAACTGCTGAGCTGTCTTACATGACGTGTACAAAAATTCAACTCATAAACTTAGGGGCAGATAAAGATCTATGTAATCAATCTCGACGACTTCTTTCTTAGAAATCTCACCTTCAGAGTTAATTATTAATGTACAACAACATTAATCCTGACATTCACAACACAAAGACAGAAAAGGGAGTTTTGAAACTTGACAAATAACAGATTAGTCACGAAAACAACCCAAAATCATAACTTGGTTTGTCATTTTGTGAAAAGGAAGCACAAAATTCCCGCTATTTTCCCAACAAAGAATTTGAACACCGTACCATAGATCAGAATATTGATAATCAACTCACCTTGGAATCCATCTGTCCAGATAGATCTGCTTATTTTCAGCAATTTGAGTCATTCCATGGTCTGAGACAATCAAGAGATTAACAGGAACCTCCTTGTTAGAATCAATTTGGTCCACAATGTACGAAATGTCGGCGTCCAGTTGAGGAAGAATCTCAGTGTCCAACGTGTCCGAATCAGGCCCAAAGTCGTGTGCAAAAGCATCCAACCGGTCGTTATAAACAACTAAAGATATAAAGAATAGTGTTACCAAATATTAAAATCAAGTTTTAAAATGTGCCCCCCTTTTCCATATCCGAATAGTACAACATTTATCTCCTCTTTGAAACAAAATATTTAAAAAAAAACTTGATAGGTAATGAAAGTAAACAAACAAATAATATCGATGTGATGAAAGTTCATGGTACTGCATACATTATTGTCTTAGTTAAAGAGAAGTATTTAAATAAACCAAGATTATTTAACAGGACTCACTTCTTTTACATTCCTTCCACACAATTAAAGACACCTAGCTTACACCCATGTTCTGAAGAGTAATCACACAGCGCATTACAACATTCAAAACCTAACCACAAAGACTACCTAATAATTATTTTAAAACAATATACAACACATTTTCAAGTGCATGCATATTTTGTTTATGTTCAAAGCAAGGACTACTTGGTTCAAAGTAAATACTACAGCACACAAAGATATTCACAGTCAGAAAGAACAAAGCGCACGCGTGCATATCATTAAATTTACAATGAACAGACAATAAACCAACCAAACAAGACGTTCAGATTAATAAAAAGATATGCAGCTACTATGTACAGTCATAGACCAAATTACAACTTCTTTGTAACAAACACAGCTAGGGTGCAACTAGACCACACTATGAATGCATCGGAGCAATGCGTAGCAGAACAAAAACTTTAATTGAATTAAACTTTATTTAATAAGAACCTTGATCTGGTTATTTACCTAAAAACCGTAAGGTTGTTCAACAACATTACTTAATTACAGATTGCATAAACAATTAAGTGAAATGATAATTAATATCTATGTCAGTTTTTTAAATCAATATTCTCTAAATCTGTTAATACCAAAGGAATTAAAAAGGATTATTGAAATTGAAACTATAAACTCAAGAATGAAGAAACTAGCTGATGTAGTTTTATATTTATTCCATTCAACTTAAACCTCCTTCAAACATACACAAAATGCCTGAACCTAATAATTACATCTGAGTCTAGTACATTAGGACTAACAATGAATAATTCATGTACATATATATGTGTATTACTATCATCTGTTTTGCTTACTACACAAAAGATGAGCAATTAGCATTTCTCTATCACTAGAATACTGAACTACAAATTATAAGAGCTGTAATGAGCCATGTCGACATTCAGTAAGATCAATAATATTGAATAAGTTTTAAAACAATTGTTTGATCTACTCCATTGAATTTTAGCCGTTAGGTATACTAATTCAAAATATCTTGTTTATCTGCACTACTGATTTATTTCTCTCAACTTTTCCTCTTTTTAAAAAAAAAATAATTCCATACTTTCAAAATAACTGCTCTGTCATTTGTTAAGAAGCCTGTGAAATTTAAACTTATCAAAAAAGTGAATAACTTATTTGGTAGCTCACATAAAATATGCAGCTATCTAAGTAAAACTAGACAAAATGCCATTGTTCATTTACCCCGTTTAATATCAGAGCCCGCTGCCCGTATCCAATCTCTAGTCAAATCTGTCATCTAATATTAAAAATTTGATAATTGGCATGGCATTCATCAATAATTATAAAAATCCCAATTTTCATTGATTTATGATATGACAAGTATGGATGCCATAAAGTCAATGGTCTTGAACAATTAATTAGACAGAGTTGTAGACAATCAGTTGTAGATCTTATCGCCTCGCGAATTATAAAATGAATTGTATGTGTAAGTCAACTGATGACGTCTTTCCAAATACATAGATGTAGATCCCATTATTTATAAAACAGACCAATAATTCACATTATGAACCGCGGTTGACGTAGATAATGATCAATTTGAATTGTGCTTTGACTAGGTAACTAATAAACAGCAGGTACACCTGTTCCTTAATTGGAAATAAATAAATTAGAACTAACACGTGTTGAGTTGTAACCAAAGAAATTTCTTGCCATTCTCTAAAAATCAACATCTCTATCATAACAGCAGAGGCCTTATAGTACAGTCGAAGAAACCACCACCATGACTAGCAAATCTTCAGATGACGCAAAGGCAGTTGTGTACGGGTATGAACCCTTACTCTTAAAGAGTTCATTCACAGAATCGGAGACTAAATGTACAAGAAAAAGCAATGCCTACCACAATATCACATCAATTGTTCCAGGCGAAAGATATCAAATGTTCGATTTTTTTCAGGAAATGACATCCTTCCCCCCCCCAAAAAAACTTCAAATACATTCTCAAAACCCTCAATCCACCTTCAAATATTGCTTTAGCTGGATTATTATAAACTTGATTACAGCAAAATTTTAACTGAAACATAAAGTTGCTTAAACTCTTCCACTAAGCATTTGAATTCATCATGATCATTTCAACTAGCCAAATACAAAGATATGCATGTCACTAGCCTAATGATGCACTCAGACTTTTAAATTTAGTTCAATAATACTATAAACAAATCTGAAAATGTACTAAGTATTGACGAAAAGCACGTGAAGTGTGGCCTGCCTACCTGACATATCAGAGGAACCACGCCACAAAGAATTCAGAGCAGACTTCATTGTAGATCGCAGTTGCTGCATGCCAACTGACGAATAAGGCAAACAATGATCCGGTTCATGAGGCCCATCATTATTGACACAAGTCGGCAAATGGTAAAGAGACACGCGCTTTTTCTGAAAAATCAAAATACGTATAGATAAGATAGTGTATCAGAATGTTTGTATCCTGATGATATCCATCATTTTATGCTGAAATTAGACCCAAAAAAACTAGACTATGGGAAGAGTGACGGTTGTGTACACATAAAACTGGTTAAAACTCACAGCTGCATTTTAATTACATTATATTTTTCATTTCTGACTGGACTGTTTCATGGATTTTGATTTTCAAATTTCGGATAAACTAGATAGTACTTTTAACCACCAAGCTTGACTTCCCATCTTATCATGCTTCAGCTTGGGTGTAGAACAAGATAGGTATGATTATGTAGTTTTAATTTGATCTGAAAGGTGGTTGTTTTATATTGAAGACATATTTTACACATCTTTTGGTTGGATTAAATTCATTTCTGTGGTGTTAGTACTGTCGAAGACTTGCAAGAATTTAATTTATTATTTTTTGATTTTGTATGTTTGCTACAGTAGATTTTATTTTACATATAATAAATGAACTCCTGGAGCTGATCAGGAAAAAAACTTGTCTACTTTGGCCATGCCTGCCGTCAGAAGCCCTGTAGCTTAATGAAGACAATTATCGAAGGAACAACAACTGGCACTAGAAGGAGCGGCAGACAACGGAAAATGTATTATGACAGCATCAGAAGCTGACTGGAATGTGATATGGCAGAAGCAACTCGTTAACAACAGACAGACCTCAATGGCGAATGACATGACACCGAGCAGCAAAAGTCAAACATGTCAAAGTTGGATGAGTGAGATAATTCATAAACATCATCTGCATATGACTTTCGGAGTTTTTGTCCCTCATCAATGCAGGCATACTAAAACCGCTAGATCACGAGCTAATCAGAAGATCCCGGATTCAGATTCTTATTCTGTACTGATGAGGGACAAGAACTCCGAAACTAGTAAATATACTTCCCGATGTACCTGCAAAATCGATTTTTATGAATTGGATCAAGACTCCGATAAATGATAGTTGTGTGTATTCAATAATAACCCTCCATATATGTAGTTACCCTATGGTGACCTCAGGTTTGTTCTGCTCATCAGGTATAACAATATCATAGTAGAGCTTCTCAGAGTATATTAGGTCAGGTAGTTGACCTAATCGCAAATGGAATATCAGAATACAAATATAAAGAACACTAAAACTGGAACCAAAACGCCAGGCTCCTATCTTAAATGTACAAAAATATATAATTTCAAAAACAGGTAAATTTTTATTTAAATGAATGTCATATTAGGAAAAAAGCTAAATTCTTTTAGTAATTTTAATCCAGTTATAGAACAAACAATCACTTTAATGTTGTAATTGATTTTTAATCGTTCTGTTCTAGTAGTCAGACGTAGTGACCAACGAAATATTAAAGCTACAAAGCTTTGAATATGTTGATTTTAATA
The DNA here is from genome assembly GCA_034780595.1 of Parotoplana pacifica. NCBI lineage: Eukaryota > Metazoa > Platyhelminthes > Proseriata > Otoplanidae > Parotoplana > Parotoplana pacifica. Next base: position 3,054 of record JAUYWI010100138.1, on the reverse strand, counting down.
CGTAAATTAAAACTTTTAATACCCTCTATCTGTCATATTTCGTTTATGGCTATAACTTACCAACATTTTAGATATAAAGGTAACATTAATGATTGATAGGTAGTCACTAAAACAAATATTTCAATAGTGTGTGTAATCAATTGATACAAAAGAAAACACTACATTTTGTTTTCACAATTAAAGAAAACATGTAACATGTAGTTGGTCGTGGGAATGTTATATTTAGTTATATGCAACATGTGCAGCAACCAGAAAATTTATTTACAAAAAAGGTGATAATTTTATATGCCATTTGATGTTTGAATCTAAATAATAGTTAACCAAAATATCACTTATTCAATACAATTATCGGGGGTCATAGTGCCAGACAAATGTTTTTTTCCTAACCACAGCTCATTTCCACAGACTTTTTTAGACTAATATGTTACCATTAAAAACAGAGTTTTTGCTGATATATATGTTTTATCTTAATTCACATACAAATATTAACAATGGATAAAATTATGTTTGCATAATTGAGGGTCTACGGTGCTCTCTGTTCACAAAATCCAACATTGATTGAGTGGATGGCTAAAGCTCAGTGTAGTGTTTCTCCTTCTGAATGACTATCACTTGCTCTTTTCCCCATGTTGCTCAAATCAATTTTCACAATATTCACTAGTAGTATCTTTAGGGTCACCAACTAACCATTTCTAATACTTTCCATTGTGCAGCCATTGCTTTTAGAAAAATATCTTTTTAGAGTTGATATGTTGCAAACTAAAGGATAGAGAGATATAAATATGAATCATCAGTTGGATATTTGAAAAGTTGTACATTACACAATATTGTTGTATCTATTTTTGCAGCTTAAATCCTTTGAGCTTTAAAAAAGTTACAATTGTACTCAGGATATTAAATTTTTTTTTAAATTTAAAATTTTCAAGTAATGTCTTATTCAAGTACATGACAACATAAAAACTTTATAAAACTATTATTACCTGATTATATCCAATAGATTGTAAAAATCAGTACAAATAAATAAAGACTTTAAAAAGTCAGCAACGGAATTTAAAAGCCATCATTTAGCCTTTGCCTGAAAAGGGATACTCTACAAGGCAGCAGAGGGAAGTTTGATTCAGAGTTACCTTCTCCTATCATGAATGCTGGCTAGGCTTATGATGGGACAGAATGCAAGCCATACAACTGAAAAGGAGGACCAGGTCTACTGTAGGGACATATACTGAGGTAAGGTTCCACCTCTCTTTATAGTTGTAGTTGTAGTTTAATATCATACCCAGGATGTCAAAAACCATTATGAAGTAATACAAATACTTACAAGTTTTAATACAAGACATTTTGACTTGTCAACAACCATATAACATTTTTTGTTGAATATATATAGCCTACTAATCAATTTTACATCGAAATATTTTAATCCAACACATATACCCAGAAAAGCATAAAAAACAAAATTATAGGCATAATCTTAAATTCCCTGACTATTTAAAAAGAACTTCAAATTCCCTTACTTGGTCTGACCAAATTGCAAAATCCCTGACTTTCCCTGACTCAATATGAACCCTGAATATCATGACTCCTACAGAATCAATTCACAAAAATCACCTGTTTTTTAGCAGAAACCCAAATTGGTTCTGTGTCAACCCAAAGATGCTGATTGTGTCGGATAGTGTTATCCATGTGATTGAATTCCTGCTTAGTTTGAAAGTCATAAACTCGATTTGCCACAACTCCGTGGTAAGCGGGAAACACACCTGAAATATAACCAGAATTATGTAAGTACTAAATTCCTATCAATACGCTAAAAGTAGAAATGCAAATTTAATTAATTTGATCGAAAACCCAATCATTAACACTCTTTTTTCTTTCAAAACCACGCAGTTTGAAAAGTTCTATTGATATCTGAAAAAAATCAAAACCACTTAATTTATACTACTTAGTTTGAAAACGGAAAATCAAAGAATATTCTTTTGCAAAATAGCTGTTTTTACCAAAAAATGTACAAGGCAAAAGTACACTTTAAATAATGTGCCTGCTGACATGTAGACATGGTTTTATTTCAAATAAAAGTACAATTTTCAAAGAAATTATCAACATACACAGTTTTGTCTTTTGATAGCAGATCAATTTTTTACAAATACATATATACGTATTAATTTTACTAACTTCTACAAATTATTATGTACAGAGTGGCCTAGTTGTACACCATGGTGAATGAAAGTAGAATAAGCTATAGAAACACAAAGAATAAATGAAACCAACCTGTGAATATGCTATAGATGTTAGGATAACAATCAGTAGGGAAAACCGGCTTCACCCTTTTCGCATGACCACCAAGCTGTTTCAACCTGTGAAATCCCGGCATACGATTCTCATGCTTCACCACATAATCCCATCTGAAGCCATCCAACACCACCACTAGTAGACGGTTATCTGTCCTCGTACCAGCAGCACTTGTGATGATCAAAATTATTGTTTGCAAGCCAATCAGACATGGTGTCATGGTGACTCAAATCTAGAAAAGTAGATGCATATAATTATTGATTTTGATTTTTGATACTATATATGTATTTATATTACTCGTTAATGATAGCCCAGAACAGCCATTTCGTCATCATCAGCCAGGCATAATCACAGCCTGAGCAATATAAAATGTTCATATATTTCATATCAAAACATAAAAGAAAGGAAAAATCGCCAGAGAGAAAGTAGAAGATATTCAGAATAAAATATATTGGAAAGCCAATTTTGTGTTAAAGGGCACTCAAGCTGTCAAAGCAGGTTCTGGTAGGTTACTGTGAACAAAACAATATAGCAAAAATGTTAAATCTTTAATAGGCATAGCAGGTTGGGGCATTTGATAATGGTAAAACAATATTGAGTGTTGTTGAAGTATAGTAGCTATGTGCCAAAAAAATCATTAATTCGCCGCTACAAGGTCTAAGTGGTGTAAGCGCCATTTTGAAGAAATTGAGATTTTTTAATAATTGTAATCAATATTATATGGTCTATTGTCTGCCCAAATTTTGGAACGATAACTTTGTCCGATAAAAA